>VYZW01059718.1:76133-159172 GCA_013401315.1 Balaeniceps rex
TACCTTTTGTTCCTTACTAACAGAAAAAAAATAGTTCACAGGAATTTTTCCTGCCCCCACCCCTCCCTTCCCCCATAAGGAAATTCCAGACTATCAAAAAGTTCTGTTAAGGGAGTTAATAATTCCACTTAGGCATTAGTATCCATTGGATGCTCTTTGTACTTTTCAAGAGCACCACAAATGGCTTTCAAAAATCAATGGAGCATAAGAAACTGAACTGCAATGGTGTTGCCAAATAAGTCAAGTCATTTCATCAGTCTGTGTGCTGAATTTAACATGGGATCGTTTCCGAATGGATCAGTCAGATTCTCGACGTGTTGAGAACTGGCATGGAAATGTCCCAATTTACACATGCGGAGAATCTGGTCTGGTATTTCCACTTCCTCTGGAGCAGAATAATTTTATTTTATTGTAATTTTGGATACAGTTAAAGACAGCAATGATGGATTTATTTAAAATATAAATTCAGGAAGGCTGGATCAATTCTCATGAGAATGCAAGGAATTTTTTAAACATACAGATGTGTGATTTGCATGTAAATCATCAACACATGGTAGAAAACAAACCATAAAAAAGATTCATCTAACTTCCTATATGGAAGACATATATTTCCCCAGAGCTCTGAGGTTACTGTAAAAGCTTATGCAAAATATGAAAGTGTGTACATTCTATGTACATCCAATACTTGTTATAAAGTACCAATGGTTCAATGGTCTGACTCTCTAAATTATTATTTCTGCTAAGCTGTACTTTGTTTTCCAATGAAGACAATCACCGTAATCAGTTCAAAAGTACACCTAGAAAAGAACACAAAGCTGAAAAGATAATACAAAAACCACTGTCCCCCTCTTTTTTTTTTTTAATAACGCATCAACATACAATCATAAAGCAGTTGGTAACAAATGAAGTCTTGTATAAAACAAGTATTATAAAGACATGTGTACCTTTGCATAGAAAGGGGCTGCTAACCCTACTAAACAAAAAACAGGTTTAAAAGATGAATCCTTTAGTAAGTGCCAAATCATCAAGTTGATATGAATGCATTTTGAAACCATGCCTACATTTGTACACGGCAAGCAATTACAGAGGTAACTTTCTTCAACTGTTATGACCCTGCATGTGCCAATCTTTTGGATATACTCAGCTGTAATGTGGTTTTTATATTAAATGCTTGCCATATCTCTTTAACAAGCTAAATAGTCTTTGGATGACTGTGGAACCTTGTAGGATGGAAAGCTGGCCTGACGCTTCTTTACAGAATGCCATTATTCAACCTGTGCTGAAAGCTGTCATTGCTAAAAACACTTGTTTGCTTCCTATTCACTACTTCTGGGAGTCTAAGTTTTAAAAAATGTGAGACTGTATTCTCTAAGACCAGAATTGAACAAAACTAGCTAAAATGCTAGCATTTATCTTATCATGCTTGCTGCAATATGATAAGGTGCTAACTTTTGGAAAGTAATTCTACACTCCATACTTGGGCAAAATCTCCACTGAAGGAAAGTGAGTAGGGAGTGCAGAGCAGCCCTTTGTACCATTGTTTTTAGAAATGCTGCCATTTACAGTTACAGTTTAGTGGTGAATTATTTGTTCAAGTAGACGGTGTCTCAGTGAAAATGTCTAGATAAAAGAATGCATATGTACAAGATCAGAAAAGGACCCTTCACCTCTGATTTAAAAAATAAATAGCTGGTTTAGATGGTTATTACTGGAATCTCATGTTTAAAGGAACAGGAAAGTCATTTTTAGATTTTTGTCTTCTCTTTCAAACAGCTTATTGATAACGGAAATGTCTTTCAGAGTTCTGTGACATGCATTGGATAGCTCGGAGGTGGATGTGATGGCAGTTTAATATTAAGGCGCCTGATATGACAGCCGTGGCAGAGCAAGTGGCCCTCTAATGGGTAACAACGATGGCCTTCCTCATCATTGAGCTGCAAGCCACAATCCTAGAAGAAACATATACATCCCAGATTAGTGAGTGATTCAGGTAGGTCATCTCACAACAATGTAGATCTATCCTGCATAACCCCGAGAGCTCTCTCCCATGCCTCCAAAGCCAGTAACCTCAGAAGTTTTTGGTAGGTGGACCCTGACTATCTCCTATTAAGCAAAATGACATCACTGCAATCAAACAGGACAGTCTACAGTAGTGCCCAGCATTTTTTCCCCATTGTTTCCCATTCTGCTCTCTTCTTCATCTAATAAAAGTTGATGCAAATCAGACAAAAGCAGGCCAAGGACTGACCCTGACACATACAACCTGGAAGAGGTTAGAACAGAGGAGCTAATTCTGCAACAAGGCAGCAAGCAAGAAATGGGGGAGCATAAGTAGAGAATGAGAGGAGTGGGAAGAGGGGGAGATGAGACATGTTTTACTTCTGAAGCAGGGCTGCACTTTCTCTAATATGGAATTAAAAAAAATTAGAGGCTTCAAGGCCAATGGTCCATCTGGAAATGTGTTAGTGGAAGTGGAAATACATTAGTACCTCTGGGACCGGCACACAACTACAGGGACAACATGGGTGAACAACAGTGGAGGAACAGAAAAGAAAAACAACAAACAAAGATCCTGCCTATTATGTATACTGCAATAGAGACAATCCTGGTTCTCAGTTGTCATCATTGTAATTTTAAGGACATTTGAAAGTCATGGCAGTTTTGTGCTTGGATTTGATGTTTCGGGTATGTTAAATACTTAAAAATTGTTCCTGTGACGAGACCTGACAAACCAGAGATTCCGAGTACGTATCTGCACACTTAATAGAATGGAAAAAAAAAACTGAATAAGTTGGGCATATAGGTCATTTTAGTATTGAAAACTGATGCAAAATTTTTAATTGGACACAAAGTACGATTTTTCAGCTTTCAGAGCTCAAGTTAAAATCCTCAAATTTTACAATGCTGAAATAAGAATGAAAAATGGGTTTTAAAGTAAGCTTTAAAACTGGAGTGTTAGTTTAGGGAGGCTTTAATCAAAGTTTCTGCCAAGGTAGTTTTCTCTGTGTGTTACTATAGGTTATATAACAACTTTATAGTCCTTAATGTAAGATTTAAAATTCAATTCCTCATTAGAATTTAATAGTTTCAAATACCATACAGACGTGCCAAGTGTTCATACCTTTTTCCCTCTCCAAAATTGTATTCTTTTTCTGCAATGAGAAAGCCTGCGTTCTCAGGGGATTTCAGTTTTAGAATGGGGGTCTATTGATCTGTAAACCGGCTTGAACTTCTTGGCAGAACTTAAGTGGTTGCACAAGAAAGAGATGATAGAGAAAAGCAGCAGTTTCCAAACTGACTACCGACTTTGCATGGCCACCAGGTGATGATGACATTAATGGCATTTCAGAAGTGGCTGCTAAGTCATCATAGCCTTTGCAAAAGTCTCCGACGTGAATACCTCAAAATACTGGCACTAACTTTTCTAGCAGTATTTGGAGACAGCAGTGACCTGGTATGTACAGTTTGAGAGCCTGATTTGAGACCATTAGGCAGTAACCTGTCCCTTTTAACACATGGCTAACCCCCTGATTTCTGTACATAAATGCACTCTGCCATTCTGGGCAGATGCGGAGGCAGCTTGATTTGCCTCAAACTGGAAGGAGAATGGGGAAATGAATAATGAAACAGAACTGAAAATAAACCCCCATTGGGACATTCTAATATAAAGTCAATAGCCTGAGAGAGAAGGGGAGGGACCTGTCATCTTAGGTGAAGCCTGCACAAAGCAATAGATGGGGGAAGAAGGAGGAGGGAAGTACAGCTCTCCAAAATGCTGCAATTTCCTGTGCCAATTTCTCTTTAAAAGTTAATAGAAAAGGATGGAGCATCAGGTATCTCTGTTGGAAGGAGACAACTGAGTAGATGGTGTCTTCCGTACATTTAGGTTCATATACATTGCAAGATGCCCTGAATTTTTTTATTTTCTCCCTCAATCGGAAGTCTCTTTGTAAAACCTTTTTGTGCGAAAGTGCACGGAAGACAGTATTGCTGCATTTTTACCTCCGGTGCTAAGACAGTTAGGTAGCACAGTTAGGATCTGTGTGGATATTTGTATGTTATATCAGAGTGCCAAACCTACACCAAAAGGGAAGTTTTGGGTTGATCCCAAATTAAAGAGTTTGTTTCCCTCCTCATGCTCTCAGATGCACAGCTAGTTCACTCAGCTCTCCTCTCCAAAGCAAGAGCACTAATCCCACAACTTGATCTGCCCCAATAAACATTTAAATGCTCTGCACAAAAAGAAACTACTCCCAAAAAAGTGACAGAAAGTCAGTGGTATCCCTGTCTCTTTTCTAGTAAAGAATCAATATTCATTCAGCATGGAAAAAACGCAGATCCCCCAGAAAAGCCTTCCAGTGTAGGAGTGAGGGTCGTCCCTGCACAGGCAATGTGAATTTAAGCCTCCTCGGATCAGAGCCACACAAGCTGTATCCAGAGGTCAGGAAAAAGAAAACTGGCACCTACTCTTTGTTCTCTCCCCATCTGGAAGTATTGAGAAAATGCAACCCAAACAACCAAACCCAGCTTTTGAAGTTTAATATACTGGGGGAAAAAAAGAAACTAATTTGGTACTGGAGATGGCAGCACTGCTTGCAGCCCAGCTCGCACTCATCCCTTTGCCTCCCTGCAGGAGCTGTGGGGCAGAGCCCTGCCTGCCCAGGCGTGCAAGAGCCAGTGAGCGCACCCTGGGGTTCGAGTCAGGCACCTACCAAGAGGCTGCTGGTTTTAGCAAAGCCTGGCCATGGGGCCGGCTGGCAGAGGCGCCTGATGCTTACCTCGCAGTGATAGCACTCCACGTGGTAGTCTTTGTCCATTGACACCACCCGAATGGTCTCCTCGGAGCCCTGTTGGGGAAGCAGAGAGAAGGTAAGAGTGGGCTTGTAAGCGGTGTTTTCTCAATCTTCTTTCAGTGCCCAACCTATTGCTTTGGCGAGCTGTTTCCCTGGGGATCCCCTCTTCCTCCGCAGAGCAGAGCTCTGTGACCGCTGAGGGTCTTGTCCCCTGGTGCACAGCACTGTGCCGCTGTTTTTGCTGTTTAGGAGCAGCATGGCTGTCTGACATATCTAAGCTGCAGAGGTCATTTGGGAAGTGTAGTCAAAATGTCATCCTCAAGGGACAAATCAGTCTTGAAACCAAATACTTTTCCAGGGGCACCCAGGATCTGAACGAATTACCAGCCAAAAACTATGATCTGCTGATTAGGTAACTCTTCCTTGTAGACGTCCTGGCCTGAGTTTTCCAGGACTCATATTCCCTTCAAACCACCTGCTGCACAGCTATTTTGCACATGCACATGTCACTGTGTGTACCCCATAGGGATTTACATACCAGTCCGGCAGGTAATTATGTGCACAGGCCAAAACCTCAGCATGAGGGTGGATGCAGCGGGGTTGTGTAATTCCTGGCTGAGCCCCAGGCCCTGCAGAGCAGCCCATACCATTCTTGTAACCTCACAGACTCTTTCCCTGATCCACTTTGAAGCCTCTGAAGACAGAGTTCATTAAATTCGTTGCCTTGCATTGTTTCCAGTTCCAGGTGTGGTTAGAGCATCAGATATGACGTAGACTATGTCTGAGAGAAGCTGTGGGCAAGTTAGTACCTGCACTGCTAGACTTGAACTAACCTAAGAAACCTCCATGGGAAAGAACGTGGAGTCTATCCTGCTAGCCATCAGATGAGTCAGCAGGACTGCCTTTTCTTTTTTTTCTTTTCTTTCTTTTTTTTTAAAAAAGTCATTTTGTAAGACACAAATCCAGTGAAATTTACATAGGGGTTTCCTCCTCACATCCCATCACCAGGACAAGCAGTTCTGGCTCAGCCTTTGTAAGGTTTTTAATTATGTGAAACCTGGCCATTTAACAGAAATAATAATGACAAACAGAGTAACGTGCATAGTGATGGAGCTTTGCCAGGGCACAGCAGCTTATAGGATGCAAGCTCTAGCTCTATAAACATGACAAGAGGAAAAGGAGGGAGGCGCTGAGGCCCTTGCTTACAAATGAGCTGGTCAGCGACCTCAGCAATGGGAACTCAAAGGGTCCTGCACCCACCAGAGTATGAGGGAGCACCACTGCAGCAGGCAGAAAAGGGATGTCTTAATGCAGAAGTCTTATCGTGCTAACTATACTGTCAGGATAGGATAGGCTGAGGTTGCAAGCAGTCATTCACCTGGCTTCCCTTTTAGCCAACTTTTCTGCTGTCTCTTCCACCCCTTTAAGCACTTTAATTACATTGCCACCCCAGGACGACAGACTGTGTGGCCTTTTCACAGGGCCAGGGTAACCCTTAGATGTCTTTTCAAGTTTGGGCATCTTAACAGATCCACATCAGAAACACAAACATAGCAGACAAGGAAAATTGCTACTTGAGCTAATAGGAGATTCTAAAAATAAACAGGGCTTTACTTCTTAGGTTGTTCTTGGAGCCCCAGTCAGGGCTTTCAATTAAATGAGATTTGTAACAGCATAATTAAGACCTGGAAAGCACCCTAAAGATACAAAGTACTACGCTGCATAAGTAGTATGAGTATTACAACCTTTGGGAATGTTTGGGAGTGACATTACTGCTGAACTGCATTTAATTTAGTATCTGACATAGTCTAGATTCTAGAAGAGGGAGGAAAAGCATCTAGTGTTTAGAAAGTGTTCATATGCCAACAGCTGTTTTCTCTAAAGAGTCAGTGCATGTTAACATGTACCTGTGCTGGTAGGATCGGCTGGTTACAGGAAGCGCATTTTGGTGCAAAAACCCTAGGGTGCAAGAAGAAAGTATTCAAATCACATTTAAAGCTTCTTCAAAAAGTAGAACCAAGAGAGCTATTCTAACCATGCCTTGTTTTTAGCAAAATGTAGATACACAGGATTTGAAACACCTCTAAATGTTTGATGATATTCAAGGAAAAGGAGGTTTGGAAGAGGCTGATCTACCCCAGCTTTATTGCTTAGGCCTTCCTGACCTCTAGGCATAGTGAACCCAGCCCTCTTCCCACATATACCCTTTCTCTTACCTTTCTTTACTCATAAAGCCATTCAATTCTTCCAGAGACTCGCTGCTTTGACTGCAAAGCAGCTCCTGACTTGGGGACTGCCACCATCTGACATCAGGAAGACATAACCATGCTAAAGAGGAGCAGGGCTGATCGTGGCTAGGATCTACTTACACCAAATACATCAACTGGTCTTATTATCCACAGCCGCATTTTACGACAATCACTGGGCCAACATTCGCTCTATCCTTGTAACACAGTCAACTTGATACCAATAGGGTTGAGTTCAGAGTGATTCACTCTTGCTGCATAAGCTGAGTTATTGGTTGACTGGAGCTAAGAGCATTCACATTGCCTTTGAGCGGGAGCAGAAAGGAGTCCAAAAGCAATCACTTAAACCACAAAACTTTTTGTCAGGTAAGGCTAAACTCATCCTAACACTAGCTGCTAATTACATGTCTACCGTCCAGTCTAGGTTAACCTAACTTACGCTTGTCAGTATCATGCACTACCAGAACCTTGACTCTTACAAAGAGCCAGCAGAACCTACCATCACCTGCAGAATTAGCCTGATCTAATTAGTATTAAAACTCCTGAAAGAAGTAGAGGAGCAGCCACCAGAGAAATACATCCTCTGACACAACTTGATTTTCAACCTCATCTAGCCACTGTATGACACACTGGGCCCATGAAGTGACCTTTAATATAACTTTAAAATACTTTACAAATGCAACATGTGAGAGTAGCACTTAAGGGACATCTGAGCAAATAAGAATGACCCTTTTTATCTACCGCAAGGCTTATAACTATACCAATAATTTAAGTCCTATCATTTTTCCAAGCATGCAATGGAGTTGTGTACTTACGTATGGTAGTCTTTGACACAGTAAATATTGTTCTCCACATCTACAGTGAAGGGGACTCCATCCAAACACTCATTACACACCACACAGCGGAAACAGCCAGGATGGTATGACTTTCCAAGGGCCTGTAAGATCTTAAGAGGCAAACAGCAAAATAAGTGGACACATGATTACATGAGACCCTCCCCATATACTGCTGTGTCTGATTTTTAATAATAACAGTAAGAAAGGTACTTCAGGATGAAATTACCACTCTGCAGATCTGTCAGCAAGGGGCCTTTTAAAACAATCAACTTGGTTATTTCAGTGGGTTTCAGTAGGCTCCCAGTAAAGAGAGAGAACTGTGAAAATCAGGCTAACGCCCATCAGTCTTAGCTCTGCAGGGCCAGTACTGCCAACAAATTAAAAACGGCTTCAGAGACCACTTCTTGGAAAATCTGTTGCAGCCAAATACAAGTTACTGAGATACAGAGTTAATTCACAAAACTTAACAGGCTGTGACAGACAGAACCCAAAACAGTTATTACTCAAACTTAAAAAGTAAAATAACAAAACAAGCAAATAAATAGGTGTCCCTTAATTAAGGATCCTAATCCACCACAGTTACTGACTTGTTATTGCTCAGTCATAGGGGCCCACTGGTTTCTGTTAAAATTCCATCTGTATCCATGTGTTTGGATACAGATCCATCCACCTGCCCAGGCTTTTCCCATGCTGACCTTCCCTATGGCATTTTAAAGGATTCAAGGAAAGGCCTGATGCAGTCTCAGCTACACTACTACAGACCAGATCCCATCCCTCCTGGCTCCTTGTATGTAGTGCTCAGCGAGGCACTGGGACATCAAGGAGGATGCACCAAGCCCATGAACAAGCCTCTGGGAAGAGTGAGACATGGTATCATCTTCAGGCAGCTCTCAATAGGTTATAGCACCAATTGCATACATCTCAGGTGTAAGAAATACCTTTGGAAGGTAATTTCAAGAAGTGTCTGCTAGCAGCTGTGCTCAGCTTGGAGCTGCTAATAAGCTGGAGATGAAAAATCTCCACAGGCCAAGCTCTCATGGCCCTATAGCTGATTCTATGAATAAAGAGCAAATCAACAGGAAGCAAGAAGTGGTGCATAGGAAAAATGCACACAGTCAATTTAATTCAACCTTTTTTCCCCCTCTAACGAAGGCCTATAGCTCTCCGTTCAATGAGTGGCATCAGACTCCATTTGGTTTGCAAGCCTGTTCCTAGCCAGAAACAACAACTCTCTGTGCACATGTTGCTATCTAGGCAGCTATGTAACACACGCTGTTAGCCTGGCGCGGTTGTGCAGCCACCCCTCTGCACAGAGCAACCCCTAATTCAACTGCACTTTCGGCCTTGAACAGCTCCAGCTGCGCCCAGGCCTGCGGGGCTGCAGCTCCCTGCTCCTTCGCTGCACGCGGGCACCACCACCGTGCAGGCACGTTCGTTGTATGTGCGCTCCCAGAGAGGAACACGAAGGAATTAGCCAAATAAGACTGCTTAACTCCTGGAGCTCCCAGAGCTGTTTCCTTTTGTCAGAGCATGCTTGCTGATGGGAGAAAGGCAGACAGGCACCTGACAAGCTTCCAGCTACTGAGCTCCACCAACGAGATATTATGGACTCTTGCCTGGGATTCTGCAATTAAGGGCCAGCTCAAAGCATGCAAGTCAGCATACCCCTCCCCCTCCCAGCATGACACAACTCCAGAAATTTGCTCTTGGGCTAAACCGAACGATATCCTTGTCCAACCAGTGGTGCCAGGATATGAGCCAGAATTCTCATTAGTGAAGTCTCCGTTCCAGCTCCTGCTGAACCTCCGTGTTTGCAAAGCAATAGCTACTTCTATTAGGCATGCTGAGGTTCATACACATTTTAAAGCAAGAAGAAAAGAGATATGCTACGTGATCTGCACTTCTTCAGTGTACAAGCCACTTCATTTTGTTTGGGAATTTCTGCTTAGGAAGAACAGAAGAAATTCTTCCTACTTTCACCCACTGAAGTGATGCCAGCAGCATCTGGCCCAACCCATAGCCCTTTGGTATTTTTGATTATAAAAGTAACTCTGGCTACTGGCTCCCTACAAATCCCAGTGGCAATAATGCATTTTAACTGACATGGAGCAAGTGGCAGAAGGTAAATAAAGCAAGTCACAGAGCAGGCAACAAACGTCAGGACTATTGATAATGTCGCTCTCCTCTCTAGCCCAGATTCCATCCACCTGACAGAGCTCTTGCTATTCTACTTGTCTTATCGAGCACAGCCTCTGTTTTCCTTTACTATGTTCTCATACAAAGCTGTGCTGTATTTTCTCCCTTTAGTATTAAAACTCTATTTATCTTTTTTTTTTTTTAAACTGGCATGTGGCAGAACAACAGCCTCCCATGATCGCAGGCAGAAAAGAAGCCCAACTTACTATGCATAATAGTAATAGAACATGAAGGTATCTTTGTTTATTTACTGCCTCAGTTTCAAAAATTACCTTGAGAGCAGTGAAGACACAATGACAGTCTGACTAGGGAAAAAGCACAATGTCTCACAGTGCACTACCCAAAGTACGCGAAAAGCAAGCTACCCCGCGGTTAGGAATTTAGGTCTCTTACCATTTCCATTATGAGGTGTCCACACACAAAGCACTTGTCCGCCGTTTGCTGAAAACCTGAATACTGTTCAAATGACAGAAAAGAAAGGATTATTAGTAGCCACTCCTCTAGCTGCAGAAATACCTTTTAAGCAAACGCTGTGCTATTTTCCAGCCTGTGCTGTATATGGTGGCAAACTATACAATAGGTTTGGGAGACAATGACGCAGAAGCCTTTGCTCTGCTCCTACAGCATGCTCATACCAGCTTGGCCTCCTGATCCACTGAAAGATATCCATTGAATTTCCCATGTAACAATATTATTTTAAGTTTGATTTTTATTTTTGAAGCCTATTTGGCGAGCTTGCATTTTGTGTGCTGGAATTAGCTTGAATTAACTCTTTTAGTGGTTGTTGTTGTTGGGGAAGTAAATAACATGGGACTTGCCTCCCAACTCCTGCTCACATTAGTGACCAGATGCTTCCTGACCTCAGATTTTGGACCTAAATTTCACTCAGTGCTATATGCAGGCTAGAAAAATGAAGCCAGGCCCAAGGAGGATTAGGCTGCCTCGTGGATACCAAACTTTTTACCCAGGGAGGAATCTAAAAGTCCAGTTGGAGGAGCTTGGGCTCCCTGCACGATGTGGGCAACAGTAAGGTACCTCAGAAGGATGACACAAACCCCAGCCGTCAGCCCGTGCTCCAGCCTGCAGTGGGAAACGGGGAGGCTGGGCAGGCCTGGCAGCAGAGCCCTCTCGGGTTCCGTGCCAGGGGCACGACAGCGGGGAGATACTTTGCGCACTTGGGACCAAAGCTCTGTGTTCCCTGCCTGAGTGTTTTTGACCTTTACTTTGTACTTGTGTCCCCAAAGCAGATCCTGTTTCAGATGCCAAAGTCTGTCTTTAGCCCTGTGTTTAGAGGTATACAAAAAATATCAAGGTTATCAGGCCAGATGACTGACCTACCAAACAACTACCCTACAGGCAAGAGGCATTTGCCCAAAGAACTCCAGCCATGTAATTTTGAAACGGGTATTTACAGTGGCTGAACTTTACCCTCACCCACTGCAGTCCCATATAAGCGAAGTGCTGCGTGTGCACTCTTGCCTGCCAGAGGGAAGGGGTGCCCAGTAATTTGTACGGTATTGCACAGTGATGCTTATTTCAGCAATTAAGGTTGTAGCAAAGCTCACCTGAAATGTACTTTAGTTGCACAAGATAAAAGACAGGGAATGGGAAGGATGAGTGTAAACTGGACTCTTCTCCCAGAGCACAGGTTAATTGGCTCAGGCATCTAATGTATGCTCAGAGCCTCAGCCCAACAGAGCTTATGGCTTGCTCCGTTCCCCCCTTGGTTTAGTGGGGATTAACTGTCCCCTCACTTCAAAAGCCAGTGGTTCCCAGCCTAGAGCTGCCATATGTTTCCTTTTTATTGGTGTGAGGGGATTACATGTTATTTCAGATCAATAGGTTGGAGACAAAATTATTGTTGCTATGCAACAAAGTGATTATGAAGGAAAAGGTCTTGCAGACACTTTGACTGGCCCAGAAAGTCAGTAAATTACGGTATGGCAGCTGTCTCAGCTCCAAATTTACTGTGCACTACGGAACACAGCTCATGCAATCTTAAGAAACTTTTTGAAACTTCATTACAAGAGACCAGGGTGTTGAGGAACAAATACAGAGGGAGGCAGTCCTAGCTGGCTATTTCTGCAAGATACTAGGATTTTTTGCTTTTTTCTTCTTCTTACTGATGCAGAGAAAAGGCCTCACTGCTTGGGATGCTTCTTGGCTGCACTGTATCTGAGTAACCATCTGGCTAGACTATTTCCTAAGGTTGTTAACTCGAGGGTTACTGGAAACAGGTGGGTAGGTCCTGGTGGCACAGACAGCAGAGGATTAACAATAGTACAAACCCAGCTAATTCTAAAATCCTGCTGGAATGAATTTACCAGTACCATCTGGCTGTCATTTGATAAGGAATGCAAAGGAGCATTTACCCAGCTATTGATTAAGAGGGAACATTATTCCCCAGGAACAGAATGGCACAGTGGTCAGATTAATGTCATTTATTGCTAACTAGATTGTCATAAATTACACTGTTTGTCAGAAAGAAAGGTTTTGCTGACACAAAATCACTCTTCATATGACTAACCCTATTAAATTAAAACCATGATTTGTTTTTAACAAGAGAATTGTTATTTGTCAAACACATCCAGAACTGGGTTACCCAATTAAGAAGACTTTGCAAAATGGCAGTAAGTCTAATAGCAGTGACAAAATATTTCATGGGCTTGGGGAGCTGTCCTTTACCACTACACTCTTCTCTTTTCTGATCACAGTATCAATCCCAGACAAACTGGAGACCTGATTCAGTGAGATTAGGGTTTTGGATTCAGCTCTGCTTGTGCTTTAAATCTGTTTGGACTGGAAAAGAGTACAGCCTCAGATCCCAGCAGCACTGTTTTCTACATTATGGTAGTACTGTGGACACTGCTGTTTAAAGGTAAACAATAAATGATTTTCTCTACATTTTTGTATCTCACCTGTCAGCTTCTGCTTTGCAGTGTTTGTTCTTCACTTGGAGAGTTCAAACAGGGCTGTTGTGCTAAGTTTTCAATTTTAGAAGCAGAGCTTACAAACAAAGTCTTAAAATACTAATTAAAATGGGCAACCTCTGTCTTTCAAGCACTTGATTATTATTAACCTTCACAAATCTTGTGTGTGCAATGAGAGAGAAGTTGTGACTTGCTCCAGACTGCAGACAAGGCAGAATGGCCTCTTTATTATCTCTCAGCACACCCAAGAGCCTCACCGATGGTGGGTTCCCAGCGTGGCTGGGTGGAAGATGCTCTGGTCCCCCAGAGCCTGTGAACTAGGTAACTGCAAGAGGAGAGGAGGTTATGCTCTACGGACTTGTAGCCTCTTTTATTACTGACATCATTGGAGGGGGGAGAAGAGCTTCTGTGCACACCAGCCCTCCGTCACAATCCGGAGACGTGAAAAACAGACCGAGGTGAAACAGTAAAGTAATACAGGCTGATAGGCAAGACCCTAGCAGAGAAGCCAAATCATGGCTATGTTTCCTGTACACATGGTATTTTATACATACAATTTCATCCAGGATGCAAGCAGTACTAGGCTCAATTCTAGCCTTACTCTATAAGGGTTTCGTGTGTGCCAGTTTTTTAAAAAAAATTTTGTTGACAGACCAGTAAGATGATGTAAATACAGACCAATCTCTAACTAGACAGAAACCTGCAGAAGTCTACAGACAGTCTGTACCCAGGACAAATAAGAAACGTAATTTTGAACTTTCCCAAATATTCATTATAAATGCTCATTAAGCATATATAAAAATGTTGAAAGAAGCTGTTATAAAAAGAACGGCTCTGAAATTCAAAGCCAAAAATGAAGCGTTACCCTTTACTCTCACTTCTGTGACTTAGAAATAAGATGCTAGTTACCAGAACGCAAAGAAAACAAGTGCATGTTGAAGAGCTGGTATATTATTTTTCCTGATTTCTTAGTTTGGTCCCAGCTGTCTTCTCCCATATTTACCTTGTCCTTGACTTCTCTCCCAGGATAAAAAAATCTCACTGTATGTGCATGAATCAAGACTTCGTAATCAAGCTTCCCAATAATACTTATATAAAATAAGACTCTGGGAAACTAAATAAATCTTGAGAAATATGTTAATTATGTTAGAATAGAAGAGTAAAAATAAAGTAGAAGACTTGGCTGGCTGAACTTTTCTTTTGTTTGCTGTCCACTATACTTTGATTATCAAACAGTCAAAAAAATCTCTAATGATTCTGTCCAAGAGTCTTTGTTTCAATCTAAGAGGAAAACAAGTCCCCTTCTGTCCTGAATATTTAGGCCTGTTAGTGTCCTCCTGTGATAATCTTGGGGTTTGTAACTCTTCTGTCTAATGTCCAATATATCCAAAAGAAATTAACAATGAATTTTGAGCATATAATGAACAATTATGCATGGAGGATAATCCCACCAAGTACTATGAGAAACAGTTTCTCCTGTCTGCCCTCAGTCCTGTAACCAATCTTGGTTGTCTACCCAGGGTCTTTTCAAGTTTGATGTTCTCATCACGATTTTCAAAAGCAGAAACGTTCAGAAAATAGCATGCCTGAAAAAGGCTTCAGGACCCAAACTTTCTACCTTAGGCAATGTCAGGTCTTTGAAAAGACATGTCACTTCTTCTCCTTTGCATGCCTAACCGTGCCCAAGGAGAGGCCGATGCACTTCCCTGCTGTTACGCACTCAACAAAACAAAACCTTCCTCCTGGAAACAGACCCTGGAATCTCATTCAGGCCCATTTTCTTCTTTGATGAGGATGTTCAAAACCTGCTAAAGGTTTGTGCAAGCAGATCGAGTGGGTTGCATTTCAGTAGGTGTGGCAGTTGCTGCCCCGGTAATGGTATGAAGCTGTAAAAACTACAATTCACTGTTACCACACTGCAAAGTCACTGAATGTGATTGCTCAGCCTAGACTTGAGATTCCTACTCTTTCATGCTTTAAGGGCTTTTGAGAGGGATGATCAGGAGTTTTTGCCAAAATGCTTCAGGCATTTAATTCTGAAAACTAATTTCTGAATTGGGTGCTATGCTAATAATGTATTCCAACCCCAGGCTGCCTGTAATCCCTCACAGACTCTCTTCTCCTTGGTTTCCCATTAGCAGAGCATCTGTCTTCTCGCTGCTTTATTGTTTGCTCTCTGCATGGGACCCTTAGTACATGGGACACAACAATGCAAGAAATTCATGGGATCACATTAGGAGAGGGAGAGAATATCAAATTTGGTTTCATGCAGATGGCGTTTTGTTGGTTTGGTTTTTTTGTTTGCTTGGTTTTTTTTTTTTTTTTTTTTTTTTTTTTTTTTACACACATATTTAAATGCAGCGATTAAACTGAACTGAACAAAATGAGGCCTTCTCAGGCTCAAAGATGCAGGAGCCTCATGGCAGGTGGCAGAGATTAAGCTAAAGGAAAATAGTCCAGAACTTTATTCTTCATCTCGCTGAAACCCTGTCATATATCCTGTTGGTTCACCCTGTCTTGCTGCCAGTGAGGGAACACTTACCGCAGCAGCTTATCTTCGTGCTTCTGCATTTCCACTTTGTTTGAAGGACATGGGTAGGGCAAGGAGGGACTTCATGTTCTGCACAGAGGTAACAGTTGGTCTGGCCATGCACAAAACTCTGCCAAAACTCAGGAATTCAGCTGGTAGCTAACTTTGCCTTAGGGGTCAGGCATTTTATAGCCTCTGAGAAGGGAATAGCCATTTACTTCCTAGAGAGCCTACAGAGACCCATGTGTGAGCACTCACTGAGGCTACTTTCTGTCTGATTAATTTAGAGCCAATAATGATTTTCTTACCTAGATCTTCCTTAAACAAACTCCTGGGGAAGCTTTGCAGTGACAATGATCAAGAAAAAAGCCTGAATCAACAACTTGAACTCTGCATTGTATCGTACAGCCCAGAATCTATTAACTTGATTCACATTGTACAGCACTTCACGTTGCACAGCGCTACACTCTTGCTGTGGGTTTATTGTCACTGCCACCATCTATTACATACACTGCGAAAGAAACTGTCTATATTAGAACACATCTTCCTGGGGAAAAAAAAAAATCTGGCTTTTATTCAAAACAGTTGTTGAAAGATTTAAATTCGAAACATAGCAGCAACTAATACCAACGTTTACTACAGAAGTGGAAACACTACAGAAGTGGAAACACACTACTTTCTCACATGTTTTTTTTCTAACTCTCCCATAGAAAAAAATTAATGCTGTCTGCTTACAAGTGTTTGGCAGGAGATACACATAATTAGAAAGAGCTCTAGTTCTTTTAAGTGTGCTTCAGTTATTGTAATTTACTTTTCAATGTAATATAAAGAAAAATGGGATAATCTGACTTTTTGGATCACCATCTCAAGAGGAAATAGGGGAGTGACTATCTGGCATGAAACCAACTGGACTTCGTAATACGCTCTTCAAAACATTCCACTAGCAAATGTGATAGTTACAAAATGGGATAGTTACAAAAGCTAGTCCATAGTGATACATCTCAGAAAAAAAAAAAAAATCTTTGTCTTTCCTTGTCTATTTTGTCATGGCCCAGAGAGTGGTTCCTGTGACCCATTTAACAATCCGTAACCCAGTTCAAGAAATGCTGAGCATCCTTTTAGGGAATACAGCTTATCCACACATTGACATTTCATCACATTATGTTTAACTACATTATCCCCTAAGTCTAGGTACTGCCTGTGTATTGCTCTTTTATAAACTTGAGAGATTTTTCTGGACTCCAGTTGGTCTCCTGTTTCAAAACACCAATTTTCTTCAGTTAGCAGACCTGCAGTTTGCCATGCCATGCAGTGTTTGCAGCATTCACCCTTAGTTTCTCAGCCTTGGTGCCAACATTTTTATATGGGCCCTAGCTTTAAAAATTTGTCCTCTGGGATGAATTCCTGGGAGAAAATCCAGACTCCCCCTGAAGTCAATGGGACTTCTGCCACCAGCTTCAATGGACTTGTAACTTCTTGATACGGGACACAGCACTACACTTCTGTGTTGCAACGAGAGGTGAACCCAAACTGCCAGCTCTACACACTCTTCACGCTGATTCACATTCAAGTCCAAAGTGCAGGGGCCATTCAATATTTGACTATACCTAAACATTTTGAAATTTGAATTTTAAGCCCGTCTGTAGGTTGGATGCAACACCTCAATTCAGAGTACCCCAATTAATCATCATTACTGTCAAATTCATTTATAAAATAAAACGAGGACCACTGGCAAACTACAAACTTAGGAAAAACTAAGGAAGAAAAGTATTCAAATTTTTTGGCAGGGAGGGGCTGGAGCGAGACACACACAAGTAACAACATGAACTTCACTCCCTCATGCGCCGATTACAGTAACACGCCATAATCTGTTTGCCTTTGTTTTCAGTGACAGTATTTAGGAGCACAGCAACGCTTAGCATTCACGATGCCTCTGGAATTTGAAAGCACCTCCTGTCCCAACCTAGAGCCGCCAGTGCCTTGAAAACGCTCACAGACTTCCTGACACTTCTGTACATCAGGAATATTGCCGCAAATCCCTTTCCAAGCTTTGATCCCATCATTTTGTTAAACATCAATAAATACCCATGTCCGTCTCTTCTCTGACTGGAGCATGCATTTTAATAGCAAGCTTCCTAAATACAACATCCTCACAGCTACCTAGAACTCAGTTTACTCTGTGATTCCCATTAGATATGAAATGGACACAAGCTGCAACTTTAATCACTTACCTTTTCAACTGAGTCTCTTTTCCTGAGAGTCTCACTTAGCAGCAATGGGCTCTCTGACTAATGCACTAGTCCCAGTGCTCGCCTCCCAAGGGGGATCTCCAAACATTTATACTCACTGAGATGGAAAATCAAACCTCTGACTCCAGCTGACACCAGCTTCCATTACACTAAATAAAAACTATCTTCCTAGGGCCCCAGCAAGTGGGACGGGCCATTTCCCACACTGCCAGGCTTGGAAAACAGCATGTGCACAAACTGAGAAGAATAGCCTCGTCAGTATTAATACTTACATTGTAGACGTGCCCAGGGACTCAAATTAGGGTAAGGGTCTTGTTGTGTTTGGTGCTACAGCAGATGAAGGTGCAAGCCCTGCTCTTATGAACTGCTGATCACCCAGCTAGTCCTCCGTTGATATCCTATCCCTTTCCCCCATTTCTGTTTGTCACCTCCCTACCAGTCTTGCACACCCTGATCCTTTCGCATTTTTAAAACCCTTGAGAGTTTTATAGTTGTGGATATAAGATGAGGCCCTGTATGTTCTTGGTAGCCAACTTTTGCCTTGCAGTGGCCAGCTGCGGAGCAAAGAGGCTACAGCTGTAGCAAGGAGAGTGTCCTCAGCAGGTACCAGTCGCTGGTGTAGGGGAGAGAAAGATCAGAAACCCCAGTAGACTGGACGGAGAAGAGAAGGAAGACTTGAGAGGCAGCCTGCAGGGCTGCAAGGCACAGTTCTGTTGGGGCTGTGGGCTGCTTGCCCTCCTTCTGCCGCAGCCTCAGCCCTCGCCTCTCCCTGGCAGGAGGGAACGAGGCCAGGGCAGGGAGCTGCAGTGGCACCAGCACGCAACCATCACAGGGGCTGGCCACCCTCTGGGCCGGGAAGGGCAGAAAGGGGACACCCAAAGGCCTCCTGGAGGCTTGCGATGCGCTGAATCTCTTTATGGTTGGCATGTGCAAAACAAAGTTTTTGGAGCCTCTCTCTTTGAGGATTTATGGGCAAAGTGATAGATCTTCCTCCAGTCTTACTCATGAAATGGATGAACAGCTTTAGATGAAACTTTCAACAACCAATGACAGCAAAGTTAGCCCGAGGCAAAAACCTGGCGTGAAGAAGTTCAGCCTAAATGATTGAATTGTACCTGTATTAAGACAGTGAAAGAGATAATCTTAAAAGGGGTAGTTTTGGATGACCTTAATGCTATGCACTGCAGCTTGTAGTGTCTGTAATAGGTTATTTCCAGAGCATCTGAGTGTCTTCCAGTAGTGCATTAAGCAGTGTAACTAACATCTGTCACGAGGTTCATTTTCCCTCTCATCTCCTCCCTGGAGGGAAATTCTCTCGTTTCTTAACCTCTACTGGACCCCCACTCAATAATGTTCACTACCTCAAGAGAAAAAGGAAAAGCTTATCAAAAAGAAAAAAAAAAAAAAAGAGAGATAATAGATCTAAGACTCAGGCTGCTTTGGTGACATTTTTAAAGTCTTTTTTGCCAAGAAAAACAGTAATTTCTTTTAAATTTCTTTCCATGATATTTAAGCATGGAAAAGGAAAGACAAATTAAAATTACTGAGCTATTTTTCCTTCACCCATGATTATGCAGCAATTTATCAACAAAATGGAACAAGAACATCTGACTGGGATTATTTATTATACAGTAAGGCATTTATTTTTTGTTCACTTCACCAGGAACAGTGTCCCTCTTATGGCTAGTTAGCCATCTGTGTCCTAAGAGCTTTCAGGGAAGGATTAAACTGTCATTTGTTTTATTTCCTTTCATGAAATAACTATCCTAACAGGACTGAGGCAAGACTTGGATACTGCTGGACTTGCTACCTTAAGGTGGCATGAAAAAGAGTAACTGGATCTTCCCTGGAGCTAAAGCAAAGCAATGAGAAGTTTTGGGTTTTGGTTTTGTTCTTTTTACTCCTTACACTCAGTAACACGCAATATCGCTACTAAAGTGCTCCTACTGGAAATTGCATAGATTAGGCAATCTCTACGCCATGCTTAGGCAGAAGTGGAATTATCTGTGGATTTTGTTTTCTAAAATCCGATTCATTCAGTACGTTTAGCCAATATGGCTTGGGTTTAAGCACTGAGAGAATCTGCAGCTAATCAGGGCTGGAAGCAGGAGGCTGCAAAGAAGGAAGAGGTACGCCATGTCCTGCAGGTGGTAAGGGTTTACCAGCCCTCGCCCATTGAATCGCAACCCCGCACACAGGCGGCCGGCACTGCTCTTGCAAGGACAACTGCGGCGTGTGGCATCCCTTCCCCATCTACAACTCCGCAAGTGGGTCTAAAAACTTCCAGCACTTCTTCCCTGGAAAGAATGAGCAAAATAAGCCGCCTGATTCAGACAAAGATAATCTGTGCCCTCAGTGAGAGCAAACATGTGGGAAAACTATTTGCTAGAAGAATGTACCTTGCGGCTATTGCCAAAGGTTTTGATGGGTGTATCTGCACTTTGGATAGCTTTATGGCTGCGCAGTGGAAATTGCTCATAATGAATGATAACATCTACATTTCTCTAACACCTTTTGTCCAGAAATCAAAAGCACTTTTCAAAGAAAGGGCCAGATTTTGAATGCTTGACGCTAGCGGCTCCTCATGTCACACTTTTACGGATGGACTTTTTTGAAACAACTTGGTAGCCAAAGCTCTCTGGCACTCCCTATGCTTGAAGTGACAACTGAGCTCTCTTAAAAAACGTGACCCACACAGGATTTCACCGCTGAAGTGCAACTGCCTCTGGGGTGGAAGAGACGCACCCTGGAGCGGCTGGCACCAGCACTGTGCCAAACCTCGAAAGGGACAGTTTAGCCAAGGAGGGCGAGCCCTGCTCTTACAACAGGCGCCAAACATTTATAAGGATCAGATAACGGCTTTTCTCAAGGTCCATACATAATATTGCAGTGAATTCCATCTATCACGTTTGATAGAGAGAAAGAGCTGATCTGTCTTGAGTGACTGGGAGTTAAAGAACCAGGTATCGCATACGAGCCATCAGCTACAGCTCTGGAGACTCTGCTCTGGCAGGAGCCGTTCTGACACAGAAAACAGCAGTATTGCAGGAGAATTAAAATACTGACATCTATAGGATGTTAAACATTTCTAACAGTTACAGTAAGAAGAAACCAATAAATAATATCTGTTCTTCCCTAAAATTTCCTACATTGACTGGTTCACAGCAAGAACCAGTTCAGCTTTTCTGCCCATCGTTGTTCATGTGCTATTTACTGCAGTCCCAAAGCGGGACCTGCTGCAGCCTCTGTGTTGTGCTTGGACTGGCCTGCAGGACATCCCCAGTACGATGCCAGGGATGATGGGGAAGGAGCACCTGCACCAAATTAACAGGATACACAGAGGTAGCAGTGGGGATGGACAGAGCTCTGTAAGAATTACAGCCCTCAGCTCTGCCCCGTGCTGCCTGTTGAGGGTGGGAAGGGGATGGACTCTCCTCCAGGTAGCAGGGAGGCTTCAGCCCACTACCACCCCTGCTCTCCATTTGCATTACATTTGCAAGTCAGCTGCTTCCCATCAGCATGCCTCTTGCTGGGAGGGCAAATGTGGGGCTCATTCAGACCACTGCTGCTGTGGTGGGACTGTGAGCAATGAAACATCGACTCCTCACATCTGTCCCTGGGAATCCACGGAAGGATCATCCTGCTGTTGCAAGCTAACCATGTACACACAGGCCCCTCCAATTCAGTTATTACATGGATTTCACCAGTGACCCCAGTGTGACAGCACAGTACCTCCTGCCCAAATTTTCTGAAGCTGCTCTGCTAATTCCTGTTACATTTGTGTCATACTTGAAATACCCTGGTCACAAGCTGCAGGGTTGCAACTCCACAGAGCTGTGACCAGGCTCCCATACCTATAGGAGCATCTAATTCTCCTGATCAGTTCCCAGGCAAACAAAAGCCAAGGAAGAACAAGGACACCAATGGGAGACAGTATTTTCTTAGCAGGAATAAAATTGTAATGTAGGTAGACTGCCTCCGTTTACCTCCCCAAATTAAAATCATCTTCTTCTTCTGCCCTTACCCAAGAATGAGACCAAAATGTGACCCACTCTGCTTCGGACTGCATTTACTGGCTAGAAAGAGGCTGCAACAAGCTAAGAGACAAGTCTCCCAGTGCAGGGACGGTCGAAGGCAGGAGCCTGTACTCACAGGGCTGCTATAGGACAGGGCAGAGGCTTGCAGAGAGGGAGGAGGCACGTCTTTGTGGAAGACCTGTGGATTCAGGGCTACAGGACAATTCCACAGACTGTTATAATGCATAGCAGCTCCTATAGCTCTGCTGGCTCTCTTCTTGGTCTGCAAAGCTTGCATGGTAGTGGTCAGAGGACAGACTGCAAGATCAGCCTAATTCACCCTCAAGCAATATTTTTTTAACCCCCCCCCCCTTTGACTTCCCTAACATCCCACTACCATACTGTCAGCAGGGCATCCATATATAAAGCTGCACTAAGATTTGGAAATTCTCAGTTATATAGAAAAAGCGTTTGGCTACCTGCTTTGGACTGAAAACACCTCTTTTTAGAGAGGACTGGGGTTTCCAAGTGGTTAGAAGAAAGACCTAGGAATATGAAGTAGTTAAAATAATTTCCTTTTTAATTGCTACTTTGCAGCCTTTTCCTCCGACTTTGAGAATGAGCTTTTTCTGTCCACAGAACTCTAAAATAGGCAAAGTTATTTTATTAGGGAAACAAGACAATTCCTAGTATTCTTGCTATGACGTTTGCTCAGGGAAGCTGAGAGAAGAGGAAATCACTTTCTGAGAAGCAGCTGGTTTAACACGGGCAGGGGCATCAGAATTTGATTTCTTTTGCTGACTTACACAGCAGTGAGTCCCTTGGCCTGCCTGTCTCCCATCCCTCTGTGCTGCTGGGCATCTGCTAAGACACACCTGTGGGAGGTTTGGGCTTTTAAATCTGTGCCTTAAATGTCCCAACAGTTCCCTAACTTGCAGAAAGTTTATTCCTATCAGGACCTTAACTTCAGTCTTCTTGGGAAAATCACTGCAAGTATCTCCCTTCAGCAGCCTACTACAGAACACGTCTAAGAACTAAAGACGTTCCCCCCCCCCCTTGCAAATTGAATGTTCTCCAAAAGACTGAGATTTTTAGGTTTAAAATTCTCACGTTTAGGCTGAAATTACAAGCTAGTAACAACAATCATGTCATTAAGTCTGGATGAAAGGTTTTGATCATGGGGAAAGTACATTCCAACACAGTTCAAAACAAAAATCTCAAAGGTTTCAGCCCTTCCATCTCACACTCCACCTCTTCTCCCTCTCCCTGTTTCTGCAGAAACACAGAAAGCTGAAAAAAGCAAGGGAGAAAAAAGAATTTTCTCTCTAAAATGCAAGCAAACCAGTAACGCATTCCAATTGTAACAAGAAACTTATTTTCTACACAAAATACAAATTGCTCTTTTCAACAGGCTCCAGCTGTAGTAAGCTGAGAGTAAAGGTATAACACATGAAGGCTTATATTTTAGGAATTTCCATGATTTTTATAGATTGCATTGATGAGAAATGCATTTGCACATTCTGAACTGCCAGTAACATTTTTGTTGTGGGATATACTTTGAATAATTCCTTTGCAAAAAACATGGCCATATATTAATTAGAAATGGAAAGTTGTTCTAGAAGACCCAAGCTCCTAAATGAATGGTATTTCAATAAATAAAGGTGGTATAAATTCAACATACTGATTCTCCAATTCATCATCCTCTAAGCTAAAATATATCATTCCTCTCTAATTTCAATTCCCAGCCATTCTGTCCTCTTAATTATAAACAGTCTGCCACTTATCAAATCATTCTCTGTGTACTGCACAATCCTCACCCTTAATTGCACAAATATTTTATTTTTGGAACAACACAGCGCAGCAACAAGCTTCATTTTTCTTTTCATGACTCAGTCTCTATTAAAGTAAAGCGTTTATAAAAGCTCTGGGCGCACGGAGAGAAAATTAGTTGCTCCTCCGTGGCTAACAGTTTTTAGCTAATCACAATGCAGTTCCACATCACTCCGAGCAGAGCAGTGATTAAAACTGTGCCTGCAACAAAGCAACATTGTACACAGCGATGACGTGCTCCAGTCAAAACCGTCTCCCCTCTTGGGGGTATTCCCCAGATGTTTGACTTTGAGCTCTAGCTTGGCAGGCAAGGCTTTGTGGCTGCAATTCAAGTCCCAAGCTTGAGCAGCTCCAGTGTTTATTCTCATAATTTACACTTTGTGATGGCTTATGGACAGTTATGTACTTGGTTTCATAGCCACCACTTCAAACCAAGGGCCTGATCCTGCCTTTAAGGAGTTAGTGGTAAATGCTTCCCAATTCTAGCACTGGCAGGAGGCCCCAGATGACTAAACAGCCTCTCAAAGCAAACAAGCCAATATAAAAGAACAACTTGGTTTAAAAACAAACAAAAAAAATGCCTGAAATCTTACTTACTAGGAAGTCTTCTTCACAGTACACCTTGCCATTGACATTGTAGAATGCTTTTCCTCGTAGTCTTCTCCCTGTTAAAATAGGGTACGTCAGAATTGTGTGCTCTGTCCCCAAATCCCATCGTTCAGGACACAAAGTGAAAAGCACACCCTGCTGCGCCTGCCTGCGCGGCCAGTTCTGGGCCTCTCTCCCCGCCCCCCGAGGGTCCATCCAGAGACATGGATGAGGGTTAGGCTCTGTGCTCCATCCTGCCTTAACAAATTCCTTATCAACTAAATGTTACTTCTAAGTGCAGGTTATGGAACCCAGCTGATACCAGTTCCTGAAAAAGTTGAAATCTAAACCCCAAAATTATTGTCTTGGGGGGAAAGGCTCATTTATAAATTGAGACAATTTTCTTAGCAGGTGAAATCACAGCAGGCATACATCCACTGCAATCGACATCAGCAATGTGCTTGTCTCCAAAGGACCAAACAAGGGATACTGCATATGGATGTTCCTGCCACCTTTAAAAATATTAATACATTAATCAATGCCACAGCAGCTACACCCACAGCTCCCTGCAATACTAAAGCAAATACTAATACAAGGCACATGTGATGGAGAGAAGGGCAGAAAAATCGCACTGAAAACAAGGGATTTCATTTTCAAGTTTGAGCATTTACCATTTCATTAGCAGACGTGAACTCTATTGACAAAGCCTATGATCATCATTAACTGACGGCTCCCTTTACAGCTAAGAAATGCACATCAGACTCCAGAGAGTCCCAACAAAAAGGATTAAACGCAAGAATTCAGAAACCACCGAGCCCAATCAGTTTTTAGATACAGCAGATCAGATCCATCATACACCAGAGCTGCTCCATTGAAAGCAATGCCATTTTACCAGTGCAAAAACAGAGAGGGAGAAGGCAAACTGCACTCATCCTGACTCACCTTATTTCCACTCTGTGCCAGGGTCCCACTGGCCAAAGCTCCCAAACATTTGGGTGCTCTCACAAGCCATTCACAGCCTTGGCAAGCAGATGGCACGGTGCCTACTACGGGCTGCGTACCGGCTGCCGTTAGCAGTGACACAGAGCAAGGCAGAGGGCAAGAGGCTCTGTATTTACAGGTCAACAGACAACCCCTCCCAGGTCACTGCCGAAGCTTTTACTCCACAGAATAAGCCTGGACATCTCCTACCGAGGCAGAGTAGCAGCTCCACCATAAACACCGCTGACCTTTGCGGAGGGTTTGACTCTGAGGGCTGGCAAGCTGAGCCAGCTGGCCAAGCACAGAGGGGCAGGAGTGCTCTCCACGGTTTCCATAAACAATGTTGAGGAAAATATGATTAATTTTCAGTGCTTGAAAGTGCCTTTTACATGTTGCCACTGTGATCCGATCCTGGGAAACAGTGTGTGGCACAAAGAAGTTGGGATCTGGGCTGATGCTTTTGGGAAATCACATGCTGCATGTGGTTGTCTGGCGGTTTTACTGTCGTGGCCGAGGGAAATGCTTCTTTTGTGTGCACATTCTTGGGCTGTCGATCTCACGGGCTGCTGTCTCCATACTGCTGGTAGGTGGAGTCAGCTCTTGTTTGTCTTTCTAGCTGCCTGGTAGCTCTGGTGGGGACCAGGAGCCTGCTGGCTGGCGTGGGCAATGCACTGAGACTGTCCCATCTCCTCTGAGACTATTAGGTAGAACTGGTCCATCCTACACATCACTGAAACGAGGCACGGGGCTGGGACAGCAATCAGGGGGTCACAGGGCCTCTCTTGACTGATGCAGGAGCAACCATCTCTAGATCTTCCCTCCTGCTTATCCAAGGTGTTTTTAAACCTTTCCAGTGAAAGGTAAAGGAAAGGTAAATGGAAGAGAGGGAAGAAAAGGAAAGAGGCCAGAATAGCTTTTTAAAAGACATACGTTGGCTCTGTCAGAGCCAGCCTTAATACACAACTTTGCTTTTAGATGGTGGAAATGAAGTGGCTGCACCCAGAACAGGGACTTGCCTTGGATGTGCTGATGCAGCACTTCCACCTTGCTCACACACACTGCCAGTGCAGAGCCAGGGTGCTTCTTTCAGGTGGAGAAGCGCTGGCCATCACCCTCACCACACACCCATTATGGCTAGAAGCAGCAGAGATAATTAGGGACAAATCCTGAACTCTGTTGCTGGAAGGATCTCTGCAGGAAAGGAACATCCTAATTCAGGGAGGTGTCAGCATGTCCCGAGGCACTGCAAAAAGTGCATGAGGACCCGCACATCCCGCTTGGTATCCCAGTGTGCAAAGCCTCCAGTGCTCAGGTTGACAGAAATGCCCCAAATTCTGCTCCTGTTGTTTCCTTAGCACAGCACACTGGCAGAAGCCAGGGGGGTCAGAGCTTTCCCAGATTGGGAAGGAGTGGGAAGCCGACGACCCAAAGTAAACAAGGCAAATACTGATGTTTTGGACTGGCTCTCAAAGATGCTTATGTTACCAGGTGCGTTTGGCAGCTGATTGCCCGGTGACAGGAAACCACCTCACCTCACCCCAGCGCGGCAAAGCTGCGAGCCTCAGCCTCCGCCACCACACACCTTGTGAGCCCCTGCTTGCCGCTCACACCCCGCTCCGCAAGCCCCCCACCTGCTGAACACAGACAGCTAGCCTCAGCCTCCCCTTCCACACAGCTGATGTGGTAAAAACATCTCTGTTTTACACAGTGCTTGCAGAGCAACACCTTTCAAAACTGAGGAAAAATACCATTTTCCCCATTTTACAGCTGAAAAAAACAAGCCACCTATTAGGGAACCGACTTGCCTAAACTCATAAAGCAGGCAAACAGCTTGCTCACATGATAATTACTATTATTAGCAATAATTAATAAGATAGACAGGCCTTTTACCTTAGAGGAATTTCATTCAGGGATCGTACAATAATTATCTCATAAACAAGAAACAGCAAGTAATCACACAAATAGCCACGGCTGCACTATATTGGCTTCTACATACTGCATTTTAGAAATAAACGTACGTTCCATTTGCCCTCCAGAAGAGTTTGCTAAATGACGGCATCGAACACGGTCGAACACCAAACTCTGTGAGTGCCTGGGCATCATGTGAAAACTGCAGTCAAGAGGAAAGTGCTGGCAGTTGCAGCCAGGGAGACGCAAAGCCCAAGGAGATGCAGCGCTGGTACCTCCCAGCCCCGGGGCAGCCCTGCAGCCAGGCGGGCGCCAATGCCTCCAGATTAGGGTACCTGTCCGCAGCCCGATGTACTGGACAAGGTGGTTTCACCTCGCAAGGTCCTGGAGTAACTCAGGGGCCTGCAGAGCACCAGCCTGTTCTGTGTAGCCGTAACCTATTATTGTCAGTCAGGCAGAGATTACAAATTAAAAAAACCTAATGTTGCTTTAGCCAGCCGGGTCAAATGCCCGGCCAGCAAGACAAGGTAACATCATCCTGCCCACTGATACGCAGAACCTGCTGCTTGGCTTTCCTCTGAATGACCGAGTATAGCCAAGCCTGGGTTACTATTTGCTTTCATAATATTGAACCAAAAAAGTCGAGAGTTTCTGACAAAACTTGATGCAACTTGCCGATAGCTCATTATAATAATAATGAGCAGTTATAATGAGCAGCCTAGCGCAGAGTTCAGAAGCACGGGGTTTCACAAACACTGTGCTTCTTTCCTCCTTCTGCTGGATACCCACCTTGGCACGTCCGCCCTGTCAGACCAGTTTTCAACAGTAGTGAGGAAAAGGCTCTGTTTCACACCCGACCAGAGGAGCAGCAGGTCGGCCAGGAATGCGCGGGGGGACCACGGGACAGGGCAGAAGCCGCCCAGCCCGCAGCCCGCACACAGGCACGTAACACTAGCTTTTATAGGGAAGCCCTTTTTTCCCCCGAGTGCTCTTTAGAGCCTTGTTTTACTCTAGAAAATGAAGCTTACGCGCTCACGGCAACAACAAACGCCTGTTGCAAATAACTTTTACATTTCTTGACTGACACCCGGACATTTGAGGGGTAGCAAGTGCCAAGGTAAGGGTGTTCCCACCATCTGAGGTGGGAGGCAGAGACCTCGCAAATGCTCCAGCAAAGAGTGCAAAGTTTCACGTAGATAATCTAGCAGTTAATAAAATGCAAGCTAGAAATTACTCTGTCCCAAAGAACAATCCCAACTGGTTGCAACCGACACGACAAACATCCAAAAGAAAGCAGGCTTTTAGAACTTTAAAAAAATATATACAATCAGAATCAGCTCTAGGTTTTTAACATCAGTTTTCACATTTAACTAGTTTATGAGTCTCTGGTATTTAAATGTGTCTAGCAACTACTTCCTGCACAATTTTTCTCCCCTATGTGTTGCAAACTAAAAGGAAGGAACAGCAGAGCTGTCGCTTTAGCAAAGTACTCAACTCAAAAATTTGGCTTGTAAAAGGAAAAATGACCCACAGTTGACACAGGCTGTCCACAACTATTCTCTCCAGCCTCCACAACACTTTGCTGGGTGGTGAAAACACACCAGCCAGGAAGCCAAGATGGGGTAAAACTTTTTCCAACGCTGTTTCAAAAGCTGCTCCAAGCCCTCATGGAATGAAATGTGAATCAGACCAGGTTTTACGGTCTTGAGGAGGTGGTCCGAAAGAGCGCTGAAAATGTCCTGCCCCTTCCCCACTAACCCGGAAAGCATCTTCAAAGCCCTCCCTGCTGCTGCTGGCAGTAGGGTATTTGCCTATAGGGAGGTGAGTTTATCAAGTCGCAGCCTTCAGTGGTAGATCTCCAGTCTCACATAGGATGATGCAACCGCGTCGGGGGCTAACACCCCCCTTGCCTTTGTAAGACAAGAGATAGCAATGTCTCACTGTCACAGCATGGTTATTAGACCTAATTGCTGTTTGCAGTGTGCTTTGAAGTTAAGAAGTGCCAAGCATTATTATAATATTTTAAGCACTTTGATGATTAAAAACACGCAACCGTTGGGTAATAATCATGATTTACTAGCATTGTAGTGTAAGCAAGTTCATGTGAGAAGCCTGCATTGTTTCAGTGCCTGACGCTACTTAAAAACAAACAGCTCCCCTCTGACATAATGGGAATGCTGCAGCCCCAGCCTCGCCTCCCAGATAACGCCTGGTGTGTCCTTCAGACTACCAGCACGCTGAAAAAAAATACACCAGCATACCTCCTCACCATCATGATCTCTCTTGTGACATTCTCATGATATATGTGCCTCTTCTCGTAACTTCATGCGGGAAAGTTTCAGCATTAGAGGGAACAAAGCGCGAGATGACTAATAATGTCCTTGTTATTTCTAACATCACAGCTGTGTGGAACAAGAGGATTTTAGTCAGAAAATGTAATTAAAACCTCCCCATATGGAGTGCAGTCGAGGAGTTCAGCTTTAGTACATATCGCTGCTAAAGGTAAGAAATTTGTTAAAGCAGAGCTAATTAAAAGCCTGAACAGTCCAAGCTATCGCCACGGACTATTATTCAAGTACCTGCCATTCCTCCTGGCTGGGGACATGCCTGGGTAGGTCTGACCACACACGAGCACAGACCTCAGCTCTACTGCTGCTTCTCCCCCAGGAGCACTGGCGCAGGCAGGGAGCAAGGTGCAGGCTGTGGCAGGACCAGGCAGGATGGCTGCCACTGCCCTGCCACGGCATCGGGGGCTCGCTCGAGCCCCCAGCGCAGCCACGCACTGCTCCTGCAGGGACAGTGGCACCACCAGCTCCGGGCTTGTCTCACAGCAGCAACACAAATACACAGCATCCTTCTTTAACAGCTCTTTCTGGAGGAAAAAAGCACATCACATTGCTTCTTTTCTTCCCCTTACTTCTTATTTTACAAATTGCCAGTTCTCAGGCTGAACAGGACACTCGGTGAGAATCTCTGCGCTCTGGAAGCTTTGGTCCACAACTCGCAGAGTTTTCTGAGCATGGCAGCCCCTGGGTCTTCATGCCTGACTGACTGAAGAACTGTGTGTCTGTTTTAGTTAGCAATGTTAAACACGGACCTAATTGCTTGTTAACTGCTTCAGACGCCATCTCTGCAGTGACTGCTGTGACACCAGCATCGTTACCCATCTCATGTTAGAACCTTATGGTAACAGTCTCTCAAAGCATTCAGACTAAAGCAACGTGTAAACATACACACAGGATTAATACACAACATTCGCTCAAGTATTTCCCAGCTACCATAATAGGGAGGGAAAATTCCCATGTATTGTCTCATAGCCCTGTACAAGTGAAACCAGATGCAAGGTGGTTTGGGCTGAGCAAACGTATCTGCATGCTTGCTGTGCACCTGTGGCCACAGTCTCCATCACTGCTCAACGGAAATGTAAACTTTACCAGGCCAAACCTGGTAATTTTGTTTTGCAAAAGCCCCTGGCATAGGTCTGGGGGTGCTCCGATTCAGAGATGGTCTTCGGTGGCCATCCATGGGCTGCCCATGCTCCCAAAGGCAGACAGCACCCAAACGCACTTTTATACCCCACGGGCTGCAGCGGCTCCCATCGCTGAGCTGACGCAGGGGCGGTTGGTGCCCGAGCGATCTCCTGTATGGCCTGCGGACACCACCATGACAGCACAGGGCACCACGATGGGAGCCACCATCCACAGCCTTCAACTAAACGCTGGCACAGACGCTGCAGCTTTTCTTGCCGTGCAAGGCGAGACCTGCCCTCTGAAGAGCACCTGTGCTAAGTACACATTTTAACAATTGAGAAACTGGGACCAAAATAACTCAAAAGCTGAAGGGTGAATGAAACATCCAGAATCCAATCTGTTCTCTGCGAACCGCCAGGTTGGACAACTACTGTTTCTGAAAAGCGGCAGCTAAACTTTAAGTCACCAGACAATTCCAGGAGCTGAAACTCCAAGAGAAGTACCAAGTTTTACAAACATGGAATAAATACATTGAAAATATGAAGTAATAACAACCCACACCTGCTACCTTCTCTACCCAGTCATCTCAAGACAAACCTGATATAGAATTTCACCCAGGAGATGCTTTCTTTCACTTGATAGAGGAGGTTCACCCGAACAGGAATTACAGACATGCCAAAAGAAAACAAAAGCTTCTGATACTTTTTCTTTATTTGTTACAATTTCTCCTTAATTCACATGTGAGTCTGGGCCTGCAGTTCTCCATCCCTCCCTCTGGCTCACAACTGCCCATCTGCACAGAGATTTTCTTTACACGGGGTTTCTGTCACTCCACCCATTCGAGAATGGGGAGCACCGAGGCCGCTTTAGCCCCTGAAAAACTGTTAATTTAAATTTTTCTCCTCCGTCCCCTACAGGGGACTCGCACAAAGCCACCAAGCAACGTGAGCACAACCTCTTCATGATGGGGTCCTGCCTTCGAGCCGCGGCCTCCATCGCAGGTGCCGGGGCAGCGCAGGGTCTTCGTAGCTGGAAGGGGCTGCGAGGAGGACTGCGGTCTGGCCCCGGCCCCTGGGCTTGGAGAAACTTCCATCCCCCATCACCGCTGCCCTGTCCCCTCCTCACAATGCTCAATCGCTCAGGCTTTGTGAAAGGAGGGGTGAATTTCTAGGGCTTTCAGGGTTTTTAAGATGGGGGGGGGGGGATCAATGCCAAATTCCTTTGAATAGAAGATACTGCGTGTTGGCAGAAGCCACTTTTCACAGACTCCAGCCGTTTGAAATCTGAAACACTAAAAAGTGGCTACTGTGGATGTGCTGTATTCTTCTTTTCAAAGCAATCTGGCACACAATTTTGCTCCCCTGTTTCAGGACCCAATCCTGCATTCCTTTCACGCTCAGACTCCCATTGACTTTAAGGAATGCAGGATTGGATCCTAAATGTGTGCTTTACTCGCACAATAGCTCCTCATGGTTACGATCTATTGAGAAAGGCACACTTTAAAAACCATTTGGAATTGCAGGCTCATCCACCAGGCCAGAATGCCTGTAAAGATCTTCCATTATTTCAGGAAAAATGCTCGGTGTGTGAATTACACACACACACTCACGCATTTTCCTGGTTTCAAGTTGCAGGCACAGCTTAGCTTGAGATGCATCAAAATATTTTGAGCGCTGGCCTGATAGCTCATAAAGAAACCACGTGTAATTTTAGTTTTTGAAAAAAAGCAAAACTCCGGGGGAAAAAAAAGCCACCAAAGCAAACATATAAGCAGCTGAATCTTTAGGATGGTTTTTCAGAGAACTTTTGTGAAAGCCTCTAAAAGACCTGCACCGGCTAAGACAAAACAGAGCCTTGCACTGCTATTTTTGAGGATGCTGTATATTGAGTTACGAGGCTATTACGATGCAAATCTCAAATGTACAAGCTTTTTACTTGGCCATAAACACAAAACAGTATACATTGTCCTTTCAGAAGAAAAGGTTTGCTGCTAAAATAGCAGAAGCCCTACGTAAATAACCAACATTCTTTCTGCCTGAGGTCACTGACTTGGCCTATTCAATTCCGGGCTAGTCTGGGATTTGACAATCTAAGCAGGGGAGAGGCCCTTTCCTTTTTTTCAAAAGAATGCTGGGATTTTATTTGAAATTTAAACTCTTGCAAACAAAAGGTGGCATCGTATGCTAGAGGCCTATGAAGGTGGAGTACAGGATGTGTATTGTTTTCTCCCTTTACATAGATTCTTTCAGGAAAGAGTATTCAGCGTCTGTGAACAAATTCTAATCAAATATTATCATCAGGTAGGCAGACATAGCAAGATATGAACAAACATTTTTAAGAAATCAGGAGATTTACTTTTTAAAAATATCGATGCAGGGAAAGGATAAAAATTGTTGAAAATTATAATTCAAATGATCATTTAAAATAAATTATTTTTAAAATCTGAAGTGAAAATTCCTCCATAGTTTAAGTTCCTATACTAATTTGTATTTGTACACTAAAAAAGAGCTTTTTCAGTGCAAATTAACTGTGGCTACAAAGTCACTATTCATTCTCATTCTCTATCTCAAGTTGATCTGTCCTGGAGAGGCAGATGGCAGTTAACTATTTTTCCTCCCAATTACTGTTGCCCAGCTCTTACTTGGACTCTCACAAAAGTACGCTCTTGTACAATACAATTATCATTTCCATTTCTGGGCTGTTATCCAGGGTCTGCACTGCTCTCTGCTCTGTGCCACCTCTCCAGCGTGGGAGCAGCGTGCCAGCTCCTGCCACATGGACATGCTGGTACCACCACCTCCCGCCACAGACGGCTACGCTAAGCTGAATTTGCAGCTGGTGTAAACTGTGACAGCACCACTGAACCCATCACAATTTATACAAGCTGTAGACCTGCCCAAAGGTATTATCTTTGCCAGAAAAAAGTCTGTCTTTGCTATGCACTCACTAATGTGTGGCACAATCCAGATGAAAACAAGGCAGTTTATCATTTTGACATGTTTGTAGCTCAGGGTAAACTCTAGACTCTCCTCTGCAGTTTACCTTAACCTACCATGATGTCAAAATGAAAAACTTCATTATCTTCCCTAGGATTTTGCCTCATGTCAGCTATCGCACTGAAGGAGACACCTTCCTACCCAGAAAGCACGCCTTTGCTGCCAAGAAACCTCACGTTTCTGCACTGAGGCAGGTAATGTGTCCTGCTCTGACCACTCTGCATCATTCGCCACCACCAAAGCCAGCAAGCCCAAGACTGGGTGGAGAGGACTGGGAGGGTACATTTCTGCCCCAACCTAGCTGCATGACTTAAACTGTCAGTCTCCAGCAGGATTATGTAGAGAGATAGCTAATATCTTTTGTTACCTTGCTGGAAAACCCCATCTTTCTTGGCAGGGTATCCATAATCTCCGTGCCATGTTTACTCTAGTGTGGAATTCTCTCTTCCTTTCTCCTCCTACTCTTCGGTCAGGTTATTTAACCAAAAGGTTACTTAATGCTGCAGGGACAAGAAGATCTCTGACCTCTGGTACTCAGGCAAAGTGTTCCTGTGCAGACCGTATTATAAACTTAGCAGATACTTTCAAGCTTCCATGTAATTTGCAAAAGTTAAAATTGGCAGATGTTTCCTTTCTCTCCCACTTAAGTATTTATTCTATCCCATACCACCCATCAATTTCAGGGTTAAGGCATAAATTATTTCCATGGAGCTCCAACAGAAGAACTTACGCTGAAAAGCAGTTTGTAAAAACATAAGCCAAGCATATCTTTAAAAACAAATACAACAGCCTGCCTTGATCTAATGGCTATTTTTGGGCCTATATATTAACATATATCTTAAAATATATTTCCTAATAAGCTATAGCAAGCAGACACACTAACAGGGAAATGTAAAATAAAGCTCCAAATGTACTTCAATTAAGTTTTTTTTTTTTTTTCAGGGCTGGGNTATATATTAACATATATCTTAAAATATATTTCCTAATAAGCTATAGCAAGCAGACACACTAACAGGGAAATGTAAAATAAAGCCCCAAATGTACATCAATTAATTTTTTTTTTTTTTTTTCAGGGCTGGGTTTACAAATGCAAAAAAAAAAAGTGAACAAGGGCAAAGCAACACAGACTACTGGGTAAAAACCATGAGAGGCCTCCCCACCACTCAGCAAGCTGGGAGGGAAGGGGGTATAGCTCTTCCCCCAAGGTAGCTTCCACTGTGGGAAGCTTTCATGGTTCCATCACAGACCCTGCCTGTTATCAGCAAAGAATTCTACTTTTCCAGCTGCTGCCTGTAATCCAGGACTTAAAAAGAGTATTTGTCTTATCACGCTATCCCAGGGTCCCAGTGCCACCCCATTCAATGGCAAAATAAATCCATCACCAAACTATAGCCTATTCCAGCCCAAGTCTTCCTGACTCGTCAGGACCCAACCTTCCCAAGCAGCCTTGCTGGCCACTACCCATGCAACGTGGTGGGTGGTTTTCATTCAAGCTCCAGTAAGAACCACCATAATGGCAGCAACATGAGTCCATCTAGCGCGGTACCCTGTCTTCAGCTCTGGCCAAGAGTGGAAGCTCAATAGGAAAGAGCATTAGAAACAGGACTCGCACAGGCTATGTTCCCAAGAATAACCTCTCGGCTTCCAGCAGCCAGCACTTAAGGCCTTCCTGCACCGCAGGTTGCATCATAACTATTATGTTTAATAGCCTCGCTGGACCAATCCTTCTTTAATTTGTCTAATTCCTCTATGAGATCACTTATACTTTTGGCTTCTACACTGTCCCTATGGCAGCAAGTTCCACAATTTCATTATGCATTGTATGAAGCATTCCCTTTTGTTTGTTTTAAACTTCTGCCGATCTCAAGCTTCTGTTGCATCCTAAAGAACAAAGCAGCTTCTACAGTCATCACCACCAGACTAGAGAAGAGCTTTGTAAGTCAAAGCCTGAAACTTCAGTCTTCAACTGCACCTGGAAATGAACAGGATGCAGGTCACAGGCAAAACTGGCATTTTTATCTAGCAGCTTTTTGAGACTCTGCTCAGGTCCTCGTTGTACAACACAGAAGTGGACACGTGTAAGTGGAACTGATAGTCCCCAACTCAGACAGTTCACACTGTGTGTGAGCTCCCTGCAGGAGACATGACCAAACCGCCAAGTTCTGCACCGCCTGAAGTTAATGAACAGCCTTCACAAGGACTGAACTGCTATAATACATACTGGAGAGAATTTCTATGGGAATACATCCAAAAGAAAAAGCCACTGTATTCCAGTAAGACTAAAGGAAGGGGGGTGAGGGGGTGGAGTTTGGTCCCTACTGCCATCTGGGCATTCAGAGCAGGGCAAGAATCCACCAGAGACTCCACCTGACAAACTTAACTAGCAAAAGTTAAGTAAACTTGTTGAACTGAGGGCACTGCAGACCCCTCAGCATTGCTACCAGGTTCTTTCTTGAAAGTCATTATTCTCTTCTTCATTCAAGTTCAGCCTCAACTAAAAATCGTAGCTTAGCCTGGCTCTGAAGCAGATGATCAGAAATGTGATCGAGAGCTGGAATAGCAAGTCAGATTGCTGAACGTCATCTCTGCACAGAGTGAGCTGCAGCATCACCTTCTCTCTTAATACTTTATACATAAAAGTATGTTGCACAAAAGGAGTGGACACAGCCCAGTCCTGTGGCAACATGCGAGAGAGCCTCAAGGGAGAAGAGCAATTTCCCTAAACTATCTTCTGTGTTGTCTCAGAAAAACAAGAATGGATTTGCACAGGAACAGTTTACTTTCCTCCTCCCAATAGCATCGTATGCGTCACCACCTCAGCGCGAGCAGCATCAAAGGGTGCTGCTGCTGAACCTAAACACACCAGCAATGCTTGATTTAAGTCACATCCAGAAAGTGTTCAGCAGCCAACACGAGTGGCACCCATGTGTTTGCGAAACCAAGCTCACGGTGCTCAATTCTCATTCTCTTGAGATAAATCTTTGCAATCAAGTGAGATTGTCGAGATCCACAGTGCCTAGAGATGGCATCTTGAGCAACAGCTAAAACATTTTTCTTCATGTGATAATGGAAGAATGTATTGGGGAATGGTCCTCAGGACCAGAAGTGCTAAGAAAGCTTAGAAAGGTTAGTACACAGTGGAAAAAAATCTAAATATTCTCAGGATGGCAAAGTATTAAAACATTCTGCCAGTTTTGAAGCACATTCTTTGTGTTTAGATTATTTAGCAGCAAGTTTGAAAGAAATGCACCGAGACAACTCTTCTCTTGTTCACACTGGTGAACAATTATACTGATGTTAATAACGTTACTTCAGATTTATTCTGCGTAATTTTGAACAAAACCTTGCTAGGACCTTAGATACTGGAATAGTTTAAGACACTATTCCAGTACACTTTGCTGTAAATAAAACTGAAAATTATAGTTGTACTGAATTACTGAAATGAACTGGAGCTTGCTCGGCCAATTCAAAATATAATCAGAAATCAGCCCTCCAAAATGGCCTGTCCTTGATGTTTTGTGGTGGACTGACCACAGCTTCCTGCACCAGGTCACATTAGAACTAAAACCACAAGCAGCTTACGAGAGCGAGCTGAATAGGTAGGAGCCCTGATAGTACACTCACTTCTTTTGGCGCTCAGGTACAATAAGGATATTGTTCCTTTAATGCTTAGCTTTCCTTTTAAGAAATATGTGAGATTTCAGCCAATTCTCCCCAACGATTAGTTCAGGATGAATGTACTTAACTCAGGATTCAGCTGGAAAAGAGCCCAAGTAGATGCAATCAATTTTCCACTAAATCCACTTCCTTCCTCTCTTCCCTACCCAGCATGAGACATCAGCTCGCCACTACAGCCAGTGGTGACTAAGACAATGAAAACCTCTGCCTTCAGCCAGGCTCATATCAAACGTGGTTATTCCTTCTTTTGATTTTCCCTGGTTTTCTGTTTTCGCGTAGCCTGTTCACCAGCTAGGTGGAAAAGCAGCTATACAGCAAATACAAAAAACAGCTATACAGAAAACCACCAAATGCATTGGCTGCTGTATACCCCAAAGTTAATCATTCAAACTGTACAGAATCAGCTGCAGAACTTCACTGATGAAGGACAACTTTCCCCTTTGCATATATTTAACTGAAACCTCCCCGAGGTTTCAATGTGCAGATACTGTATGTCTGCATCTGCCAGTATCTGTGCTGTGCCATTTCTGTGCGTAACACCAAATTATCTTCACCATCACCATCTAAACACCACAGTACTTCTGAGAAATCAGCCGCTGGCCACTTTACTTGAACTAACCTCATGCAGCACTGCCTGAAAAAGAACAGTTGTAACAACAGGGATGATTTGCTACTAGAATTTAACCAGGGTAATAAAAAAATAACATCTGTTCAAAAACAAGGCTTAGAAAACATGATCTCTGGCTCTCACCTACATGCCTTCTTAAGAGTTTAAGTAGATGATTTCCACCCTCATTTCCCCAAGCACATACATTCTCCTTTGTTAAATAACTTGTGGAAACAGCAAAGCAAGTCCTGGTGGTTGTGTATTATTTAGGCTTTCTTTCTCTAGAACAGTGGTCTCCAAACTTTTTTGATCGTGCTCCCCATCAGTAAAAAAAGTTTGAGCACACACCCCCAAAACATGTATATTTATTTATTTATAAATTATATACATGTAGTACTGAAGTATTTTCTTCCCGCATCCCAGTGGATTGTCTTGAGTCCTCTCTGGGGTGCATGCACCCCACTTTGGAGACCGCTGCTCTAGAGACCACTGGGTTGTTAATACTGATTCAGCAAATTGTTTCCATAGGTCTGAACTTACACTGCTGTGGTTCCTAAGGTCGGTAATCCACTGACTCACTCAAATAAGTTAGCTGCATTATTTCCAAGAAAAATTTTGCAGGGAACGCAGCTGGAAGAGTGACAGTGCAGAGTACCCAGGCAGCCAGCTGAGTTAAGTGACCGAGGTTCTACAACTATATCCAATTTAATGTTAGGACATACCACACTTGTGTTTTAAAATACGTTGACAGACAACCATTGAGACAGAGCAGCCAGCAATCAAGAATGATTGCTAAATCCATTCCTGCATTTAAATATGCATTAAATCAGATGCCTTTCACTCTGCACAGGTACAATTAAAAGAGCTGGCAGGTATTAGCCGCTGTATTCTGCACGTACACTGGCACTGTGAGTCACCCACACCAGTGGAGTCAGCTGTGCTGTCAGAAGCCAGCAGCCACTGCTGATTTTATTTCTTCTTACAGGAGATACTTTGAAAGTTTCTCTCCTCTGCTGCTTTGCCTATTTCTTGCCTAGCTCATCACTCACTTTTATTACTACTACTCCAAACACAGTGCAAGTTCACAGGAGCGTGGCAAACAAAGAGTCAAGGCTTGATGGTTTTAGGCGAGAAAAATCAGCTTGGGGGCTGGGGGAGTGAACGAGAAAGAAGCAAGCTTAAGGAGGCACCCAGAGCAGGGAGCAGTGCTGGAAGCAAGAGTCCCTGCCAGTGGGCGGCTGGGCAGACAGGAGGTGGGATCACTAGGGACTAACCAGCTGGAGTCATGGGGGGAGAAGGAATAACAGCAGATACGGAGGTGAGGACAAGGTTATACGGGGCCCTGAACAGAAAAGGGAAGGAATACAGGGGGGTTTGCATCTATAAAGGGAGCTTGTGAAGACAGAAAGGAGCGGCACAGTGCACAAAGCAGCGAGGGAACCCCTCGCCAAGCACCCGACACCTCCGTGTCACCTGCACTCCATGGGATGAATGGGCGGATGAAAAGGAGGGTATCTGTGGGACTTGAAACCTGTTTTTGTGAGCCTACCCCTAACACCACAAGGCAGCAAGCATGCACAGGGGATCTTGGGAATGACTTTGCAAAGTCCCGGTAACCTCACAAACAACTGAGTTTACCATGGGGTTTGAACCCCATCTCAAGAGGCCACAACTCTTGTCAACAGCCTCCCCTACACCATCCTGTGCTGAAGCACTCCTCCCAGATTGCACGAGGCAACAGGAGTGCTTGCAAAACCACTTGGCAGAAGATGCTTTGAGAGCGTAAGCAACACTTAATGCCTCCAGTAGGCTTTCACATCTCTCTAGTCATGTCACGCACAAACTAAAACTTAAATGCAAACATACTGAGCTACATCTTCACTTGCCATTCGGCTTTGTGGGACATGGCACAGAGAGACTGGAACACTCTTTGCCGTTTCAGCTTGCAGGGTGGTCGTTTCACCACCCGGGAACAGCAATGTTCCAGGTGAAATGCTGAAGCACCTGAGCCCCCACTACCACAAAATGATGGTAGGAGGTTATTCTGACCCAGGACACGGACATGTTCCTCAAGTACTAAATGTCCATAAGAGAAGCGAGAGGACCAGGTGTCCAGCAAACACCCAACGCTGTTCCCTGAGGAACCCCTCCTCAGTCCTTGCATGCCCTGAGCCTGCTGAGACGTTTGGGGCAGGCAAGGAACACAGGACTACACCCAAAGTTATTACACTCCTGCTTTCTCCACTGCTTTAAGAAAATAATTCTCATTAATTTATTTGAACGTTGAGCCAGGAGAGCTGGTGAGCTCTTACGAGAGGGTGGACCATCAAGAGAAGGCGACTGTTTAAGGGACAGCACAGAGTGCCTATGTATGGGGTACCAGCCCAGCCAGACTGCTTTCACCCTCTGCAGCCCAGCGCCGACACTACAGCGTATCGCGTTATCTCTGCTGGCTGCCAAAGCGCGCTGCCTGCGCTCAACCAGATACTGGTCCCGTGAACTGCCAAATGGAGTCGGTAATCCTATAAGTGGAGGAGTACTGAATACAGACTGGATGTTGGCCATCAGGGAGGCCGTGGCGGGGTTTTGCTTCAGGTTTGTTTTTAGAAAGTATTTACCTAATTCAAGACTGTGGGATCGAGTTTGCAAGCGTGAAGATTTCCTATTTTTGTCAGTTCAATGCAGGGCACCCACATACAGGTTTCACGCTGGTAAAATACTAGGAGTTTCTCAGTAAAACCATAAAATAATTCCTTACTATTTCTGGCATGATGTTCATAATCAAAGCTATATTGCAAAACTACCTGCTTTTTATACAAATACAGGGAACAGGCTCACCTAGGGCACACCATTAATGTCGGTATGATGGGAGCAGGCTCCTGCTGCCCAGCTAAGGACTCATGCCTCTCTCCGCAAAGTCAAGAATACTTTGACACTAACTGAAACTGGATTTGGCCATGAGTGATGATAAATCTAAGAAGTCCCAGTAGAAGTTCTGGTCAAAGGCAGGATTTTCAGGAAATGAGATATTTATTGGAAGGGGGAAAAAATGCTTTCTGGCTAAGATCAAATTTACTTAGTTTCTTCCTGTGCTCTGTTTGGAGGGAGAGAGGCAGAGAAGAGTGGTTGGGAACAAGAGCTCTTCCCTACCTGAGTTAAAACCAAGTTAAAATTTCCTGAGAAGTACAAGGATAGAAGGAAAACATCCACTGCTGGTAAATAACTCTGGAAAGTGACCTGTAAAAGTCAATTTACCAGAACCAAGCTGGTCATTCTGTAACAGTAAGTTTATGAGCAAGCAAAACATTCACCTCATGTCAAATACCAGGGGTCACCAAAGCACTTTCCTTGGTGCCCAAGGACAGCCCACTGCAGCTATAATCATCCAGTCCTCCCGAGACCCGTTATTTAAATGAGAAAAAAATTATGGTTGTTTATGTAGGCTTCATGCCAAGCCCGTTTCTCTGATAATCTTCTCTGGTGCATTTGTGTCTCACATCCGATTCAGAGTCCTCTGAATACTGGAGACAGCATTCCTTAGATACTTAAAATAAATTAAAAACACAACGTTGGGCCTGGACAGAGGAATGGGAACGTTATTGACGTGGCCCAGGCACTAAGGGCTCTGGGGAGTGATGCTGGGAAAGCAATCTTTTTAAAATCTTACATTAGTCTGTGTATTTAATGATATATATAATCCTCAAAATGGTCCTCCATAAACTGTAAATATGCATTACTTGAGCAAGTAATTATTTTCAGTAGCATGCTGCAGCGGCTGCATGGCTTGGCTGCCAGACACTGCGTTTCCTCCAGCAAATGCATGTATTTGTGATATAACAATAATTATTTAATAATTTACAAAACTTCTCACTTCTCCAGTACTTTGACCTCAGGATCTCCAAATAATTTCAAAGTATTAATGAAATCAGCACGGTATCACCCATGTGAGGTAGGCGAGAAGAATTATCTCCACATGGGCAAAGCCAGACAGGCTAAATGATCTGTCCAAGATGGCAAGGAAGCCCATAGCAAGTGGAATAAAACCCTGTCCTCTGACTCACAGGGCCGATTTACCCCTTCGTCACCACCAACCTATATCAATCCTCTCAACTAAGAATTTTTTGTCTGTCTTTTGCCAATACTGTCTGCCAGAAGAAAGCCTGAAAGACAGAATGCTAAAGTTTGCTGCCACTGTTTATTTTATAAATGTGAAGGCAAACTTTCCCAAAAAAAGATCTTTTATTGTTTTGTAAATGGCAAGATTCTTATGGGAAACAGCTTTTCTAGACCTGCAAGAAGTAAAATCACCCTAAAGATGAAGAATCACAGCGGAAACCTTTGATCTGTAAAATTAATTTGTAAGGTAAAACCTAGGCTGCTTTCTGGCGTGGAACATCAATGAGTTTTCAGGCCATACAGACATCTCTCCCTTGAAATAAGCAGTAAACAAGAATTATTATTAAGGATGAGTTAGTAACCTAGCCTGGATAGGAGGCATGGATGAGGTACAAATCAAGAGAGTCCTTTTGTTGGACAGCACAGGAGGGTGAAGAGAACAGAAGCAGCAAAACCAGATTTCCACTTCACACTGTGTCCTTTGCCAAGAGCTCCTGTCCTCGTTAGGCACCCTTGCAGGGCAGGAGCGAGAGGTGGGCGCGTGGCCTGGCAAGAGGGGAGAGGAGAGGTCCTGGCACTGCGCTCCAGAGTGTCACCAGAGGAAGGGACAGCAAGAAGTCAAAGACTGGAGACAGCAGGAAAACAGGTAACAGGAATAAGAACAGAAAACTACTCTGTTGTAGAAGTACACGGGAAGTTTGGAAAAGGAGCTTTGCTGGTGAGGAAGGACAGACTGAAGTTTCTACGCCTGCAAAGCAGTATCGTCTTGCCTCCTTGGTAAGGGGATGATGAGCTGCCAGCAGTCTGGAGTCTTTTGACCCTGGGAACTCGGGGATCCAGGAAAAGCCCAAGATATGCATAAAAAGTCAACACAGGGTACAGTAAGATTTTAAACAGTGACAAGGGCAAGCTCACTATTTTGTGGAGAAAAAGGTACTGACATGCAGTTAAGATCTTTACTAAAGAAATCCATTGTGCTCATTTCAAATGAAGAACAAAAAATGCCCACACAGAAATAACAATAAAGTCTGAATTCTTCACTAGTAGAACAGGCACATGCCAGAGCAAGCGTAGGCAGAAAGAAGGAAGAAAAAGTCAAGGGAGATGGAAAGCTGGCCTTTCCTTCTTCACATCAAAGACAAAAACTGAAGTTCAATCCTTCCAACCCACCAGGAAAACAATCAGGTAACGGTGGCCCACAGACCACGCTTTGGGTCAGTCCAGACCAGTAATGGTGAGATCCACACATCCAAAGGGTAGGACAAAGGAAAGACGGAGATTCAGTCCAATGACAGGAGAATGGGAGGCTAAACACATGAGCATGGACATGTTTGTGTACATGGACAGGTTTGTGTGTGAGGACCAAATTTACTGAGACAGACACCGGAAAAGAGATGATCACTTGGTTGTGGGAGGAAGAACTGATTTACTGAGTGCTGAAGTGATGAAGGACAAAACTGATTAACTGGCATGTGTGGAGATAAGAGTTGATTTATTGTTGAAGAAGTGATGATGATCTATATTAAATTCGAAATTATTTCAGAGAGCTATGGCATTCTGGGGTCTGGTTTTCAGATGAGTAAAGGATCAAGGACATCACTAAAACATTGATTAAGCATTTTGCAAAATATATAGGGACAACACATAGCAGAAACTTCAATCATTAAAATTACAGGAAGCCAACCATGTGCATCTCCTTTCATTCATTTTCTTCTTCACTTTTTTCCTTCCACCTGTTTTTCCCTTTGTTTTTAGGTAATACTTAAAAATTACAGAACCTGGAAACAGGAAACAGAAACATCTGTTGATAATGTCAGCGACTTTCCTGCGCTCTGTTCTGGATTATCTGGATTTCTTCCCCTTTGAGAGATGAACTCAACAGCAGCCCAAGGGAATTTTTTTTTTGGAGAAACTGAGATGTGTTCCAAGAAAACATTTTAAATAGGCAGAGGGGAAGGCAAGAAAGAGGAGGGGAAAAAAGAGTAGAAGGGAAAGATGAAAAAACACGCAAGAGAGATGTGGGTTTCAGACTAAGACAATCAAGACCTGCAGATAATAGATGCTGATAAGGAAATAAGGGAATTTTAGCAAATCTTGTTACACTAAACAATAGGTGGCATTCCAAACACACGAAACTATGCAAGGAAGTGATTAGGTTCTCTGTGGTTTTTACAGAGAAATAAAAAACAGAGGCAGAAACCTTGTTAATTAGAGTATATTTTCTGTACTTTATGTGTTTTCCAACCCCTGAAAGGATCACAGGTGGTGTCAGTGATTGGTTCCACATTACGAATACAAAAATATTGTGGGAGGAATACATCTATGGTCAGTCAATCAACACAGAAAACTTTCCATCATTAGTTGCCAGGCAACCCCCACCAATTAAAATAACCATCAAAAGTCATGCATTTCATGCTGGAATAATTAATAGCAGAACGCAATTACTACCTTTCAAGGAAACAAGGAGACAGAGACAAACCACCAGCCAACTATTCATAGCATGCCCTCTGATAATCCGAAATAGGGAATGGAAATGTTTTCCATTTCTCTGTTGGCTAGCTACCTACCAACACCACCTTTCCCTGGGTGGTGGCTAGCTACCTACCAACACCACCTCCAGATCTACCAACGCTAGCTGCTAAAGCAGCCCTCAGAGAAGAGCGATACTCTGTATTAAGATACGTGCCCCGCCCCCCCCCCCCGCCAAAAAAAACCTTCAAGCACATGCATCTTCAAGCATCTGAGATGTCCCCATGGAAGTAACGCTCAGGACTGGGCCACTCAGATGAGCCACCCACAAAAACACAGGTTCTCTCCTAGATTTGAACTAACTTAATTTAGTCACAGAATTTAAAACCTTTCATGACATAGCATCTAGTAGTATCATCTGTAGGAGGGACATGGCCAACGGACTGGTCAATTTATCTGAAGCCAAGCACACAGATCAGTGCCCTGCTAGACCAGTGCTAGCTGGGACAACAGAGAGCAATGCAGAGAAACTACTAAATACCTCCTAAAATATGAAAACCAACTAAACATATTCTAAATAAAGGAGAGTTTCCTGTGTCAGTCCCATCTCAAACATTTCTGATTACCCTTTTCCATCTCATCCTTCTTTGTTTTTCTAAAGCCTGGAATATTATCAGACTAACCACGAATCAAGATAAAGGAACATTTTTCTACCAATCGGTACCCGAAAGTACTTGGGCTCTTACATGGGCTGGTATCCAAGTCTGATTTTTAATTACCAGAAGACAAGATTACATTCCTTTGCTGAGACTCATTCGTGGTTCAGAGTCTTGCACAAGGTGAACCCAAACCATCTGAAGCCAGCTGTCATCCCTACCGCCCAACTGCCTCTGTTTAAAGCAAGCACCTCCCTTTCCATGAGCTTTGCATTAATGGGTTTGTCTGGGACCGCAGTTGCAGACATACTTGAAATAGCTTTTAACTATCTGTCTTGATAGGTGTTAAAACGGAAAGCACAGGGCTAAGCACAGGCTGTAACTTATCCCAAAGACGCAGAATGACTCAGGCAAAATTCTGCGCTCCTGCAGCAGCACTGCGAGTTATCCCAATTACACGTCTACACAAACCGCAGTCTTAGCAGCACATACAGCAAATCCTTCGGTCCTTTTTCCTAACCAAACTCACACCTCTCCAAAGCACTTGGCTTTTCCCGTGAATCACACCTCGAAGTAACTGCCCCACACGCAGCACATCAGGACCTACTGCCAGCTCCAGTTATGGCTTGGAAACCACCAAACATTCAGGTGGCTGTGAATTCTATCCAAACGCGGGGTCTGAGTCGGGGATGAGTAACCATCACAGTTATGCAAGTTGAGGGCATCCAGCTCTCACGCTCCAGGCCACGGGGGTCGGGGAGGAATGTTCCCACATGCACAGCACTGAATCACCCGCCGGCTTGTCTTCCCCTGAGCACCAGGTATTAGCCAATGGCTCTGGCAGGATTACAGACCAAAAATCCCAAAATTCCAGTCTGCTCCGGTCCGACAGTATGTGGTTAGAAAACAGCAGGGAAAAGCGTGCAAGGACATTAGCCACCCAGCAGACTTTCACTGCACAGCAACGTACCCCTCGCAGCAATACGTGTTAGCTCCTCTCCCTGAAGTGTTCTTGCTGTGTTTCCTTGTGCTCAGAATAGTTGCATAAAGCAGTGGCAGTCAGATGAACAGATACTGAACCTGCAACTGAATCACCTAAAAGTCAGCCACGAGGCACTTAAGAGTTAAAAGCCACCGACACACACATACACATTTGTACCACTGTGATCACCAACTCTAACACTGGTGGACACACAGCGCAGAGCTCATAGATTTGACACTGAATTTCGTTTTATTCTACCTGAAAATCACATTCCCAGAGAATTTAATTTAAGGCTACCAAGCAAGTACTGGCAGTGTGCAATTTGGATGCAGCGACTCATGCCAAACTTATAAATATGCTGTGGGGACAGAACAAATAGGAATTGAAAATGAACCTTCCACTGGGAATTTGGGTATTTTAAAAACTCACCAACTGCTGATAAATATACACTGAAGGGACACAGCTCCCTTAAGATGTTCTGTGCCTTACTACCACCAAGAGCAAACAAAGGTCCAGCCCAGGGCAGCAAATATGCAAAGGAGCATTTCCAGTGTCACAAGGAACTTCTCCCTACAAGCCGGGACATGAGCAACCTCCTATTAATAGATGTCTACATACAGCAGCACTGAGTGGCCTCAGTCAGAAGGGAGCTGTTGCCTCCAAGACTTAATACGAGCAAAAAGGCAGGTTGCATCCACAGCCATGAACCAATTCCCCTTTCACATCAGTTGGAGGGCACGGGCTAATTCAGAACTGTTCTTTATACCTTCAGGGTAACAATTCTTCCTGCTACAGCTGTCCCACTTGAGCCTTTTAAAATGGCAGTGCTGTCAGCCCTCGCTGCGATCCTTCTCTTAAGAGGCTTGTAGCAATGAGCTTGTGAAGTGTGGACAAAGGCTGGTGCTGAGGCAGCAGCAGTGCCAGTAATCAACTGAACTGCGATACCTTTACGAGCTGTCCCTTAAAATCAAACTGCTGTACAAAACCCCCGCGAGTGCTCCAGCCTGATCAATAGCTACCAGGTAAGAAATGAGCTGCATACCTTTGGGATTATACAGTTTGCTTTAGGCTTCTGATTGATCTCACAGCGATTTCCTGTGCCTTAAAACCAGTGGCAAAAGTGCAAATTAAAGATGAATGGCATGCTCAAACATTTGCCTTCATGTCAGAGAGCAGAACGTGTCCCTGGTTTTTATGGTGAAATACATCTCAGCTTTGGGATTACAGAGACTTCAAACCCTTAGCTCTGCAAAGCTCATTCCCTGCCCATCTCCTACACCCTCAGAGTAACAGGTAACAAACCAGTGTTCCTTGTTGTAAAGATTTATCTGACTGCAGTTTCTACAATCATTGCCACTGGATTAAAATTTTCAGCCTAAAGTGATGCTGTGGATGGCATTATGATCTGCAAACTGGAGGCACCTGATAAGTTATCTTCTGTAGTGAGTATCAAATAGAGCCCTTTAATTCCTGCAACTGATCACCTGCACTTAGAGCACACAAGCAATCTGGCATTATTGCAATTATTCTTCAAGAAATCCTGTCATGCTCTGAAATACTACCAAGAGGAATTAGATGATGAGCTTTTCAGGCAGACATTTTTCAGCTCTTGCCTTCCGTAAGCAAAATCTGCAACTGAACTCCTGCCAAAACTAAAATTTTACACTTAACAGAAGGGACAGTGTATGTTGTTGCCTGAATTCATCTCTGTTATTTAAGATTCAGCAAAGCATACTTATATGTGAGTAATATAACATATTTAAGCACATGTCTAAGTGTTTTGCTGAATCAAGGCCCAAAAGAGGTTCCACTGGTGTCAGGGCTGAGGGAGGATTTGAATCTACATTTAAAACCATCCTAACAAGCTTCAGTTCTTTTCTCTAAGAGATTGTGGATAAAGATCTACATTGAACTATTTGATCCCAAGGAAACCAGATCGCTTTGGCTTTTACATTACCTGAAGAGAATTATCTGACCTCTGAAAAAAAGCTATCCGAGGAACATGGCTTTTTGCAGAAAGCAACAGGGGTTTACGCACAGACATAACAAAAATTAACTGACAGAGCAAAGTTCTGAGATGCTGAACTTGCTCAGTTATGGGAGCAAGGCTCAACTGTCCAAAGCCCACTGAACACGAGGCAGAAATGCAACATTTTACTTTAAAACATAAAATGTGCCTGCTAGGTAGTTGTTTACTTTTCCTTTCCGTTCTTCTTTTGACCTCAGCTCACTGGCAAGAGTTCCTTTTTTTGAGGAGATCCTGTACAACTCTGAATCAGTATATTACTGAGTTTTATCCCAAAGTTGCCAGAACCTAGGAAGACAATGAAGAGATTTGCCATCTGAGCATTTTACCAAAATGTCTAAAGGGGACAGAAGTCTCCTGTTTATTTACTGTACCTCTGAAATATTTCATCTTTCTGCATTCATGTTCTCAAGAGCTAACTACCATCACTGCAGAAGAGCCCTGAGAATCCACCCTCGCATCCTCACATTTCTATGCTAGCAAGGCTGCAGTCCTCACAGAGGTGCCTGCATCTGTGAGCATATTTCAGGTTTTCCTCTTAATTACAAGCAATGCAAACCCTCCAGCAATGGTGTGATATACGATAGCGGGAGTCGAAAAAGAACAGCACTGGGGCTAGCACCATATGCTCCCTGGAAGGCGCAGGATGGCCCATTCTGCCACGTGCTGCCCTTCTCAACCAGGGCACCCTGACAGATAGCACTTGGCACTGAAACCAAAGTTAAACTCAACGAAGTGCTCAAAGAAAGGACTCTGACTCGGGCAGAAATTTCCTACGAGGGTCTCTTCCCAATTCTCTGCATAACCGCACTTGTCTTTGCTGAGCTGCCAAGTGCTGAAACGAGGCCCTTGGAGGCTCCACCGTTCATTACCACATTTAATTTTTTTTTTTTTTTTTTTTTTTTTTTTTTTTTTNTTTTTTAATTGTAACTGGTTAAATATTGGGCCCTTATCTAAATCAGATGTCTTCAGGTACAGAATTTTTCTTCTTTGGTTACTGCCTTCTACTTCTAGATTTGTTATACTGAAAGTAAGACATAACTGCTGGAGGAGAGTTTGGATCATTCTTGTTATTTGGCAAAAAAAGAGGGAAAAAAAAAAGGCAAGCTTATGCTCTTACTCGATCTCAGATTTCTAAGTATACATAGGAACTGTTCTAGGCAGAGAGTACCAATGTACTTCGCTCTCCTGTAAAAGGCTCAGAAGGAGCGTTAGTCCTGTGCTGCGACCTCTTGCCTAACAAAGGTCATTAATGATCACCCAGTTACCTATGTATTGAATCTAAAAGCTTGGATCAACTTAAAACACTTTCCAAAGGGACATTTGGTCTTAATTTGAAAACAAAGAAGAACAGAGAATCTGCCACTTCTCTTGCGATTTCTTTCCAGCAGTTAATCATCCTCGTTGTATAAAACGGTCTTTGATTTCCTATTTGAATTGTGTAATTTCAGCCTCCAGAAAAGATCTCTCTTGTGTTTGTCTCTAGTATGTAGGAGACCGCTTTCTAATGCTGTTTTCTGGTAAAAGTATTTATGTCCCTCCCATCATTTCTGATACCCAAAATACACTGGGCTCTCACGATTAGATTTCCTTCAGCCCTTAATCATCTATGTAACTCCTTTTGGACTGTCTCCAGTTTTTCCTCATCTCTTTAAAGGTGGGCACCAAAACTAGAGAGCAGAATTCTCACCTGGGTCCCACCAATGGCACACTGAAGGTAAAATGAACTCCCTGTTCATAAATTGCAGTACTGTGAGAAGTTCACGTTTGGTTGCTTGTACAAGAGGTCCTATAAAGCCTTTTCAGCAGCACACTAGGATGCAATTCCCATAGATGGGACCTGCATGCCTCATTCCTGAGGTCTGGATCTACTGGCACTGTCCTGAATCAGTCTGGTTTTCCCAAGGACTACACAGCCCCAAATAAAGCGGGAAACCAGAGTTAATGCAACACCCCCTTTCCAGCTATGTTCATTTTGATACTATTTCGGAGCTGAGTCGAGAGGAAAAGCTCTGCTTTTGACTCACAGTTGCACGTAGCTGAACCTAAGCTTTGATCAAGTTTTTTTACCTGCACTCAGGCACTACTGCCACATTAGCAGCACATCCACCTTTTCAGTGCCTAACATAAGGAAGTCCCCACACATTCCCCTTTCGATGGGATTGTATCTGAGGTTGCAGACAGAAGGAAATCCAAGCCCTTCTTGCTTGCGAAACATCCTGGCGGATGATAGCTGGCCCCTTCAGCCCACGAGCAGTACTGTGAGCAGCTCAGAAGACAACCTGGAGCACCGTTTCCTCGTGCGTGTGAGTGACTCAGGGAAAGCTGTGTGAATCACGAAATTCCACCGGCACTGTGGGGTGGGGAAAAGCTACGCTCCGAACAGACATGTCTCAAGTTGCCCTATGGTAGATGTACACTGGCCACACACACCACACCAGGACAGTCAAAAAAGCTGCTTGTGCTTTTGAATAATTAAGTTGGGTTTGTATTTTGCTGTTAAAATACATTCCTCGGCCCTTATACATTCTTCTGAGGAACAGAGTGACCTGTGTACAGACCTCTGTGGTAGCAAACATGCATCCTGACTACTTAAAAAAAACCACGCCTGCCCCAGAGAGGAAGCTGGAATTCACACATGCAATTAGGCTAGGTTAATGTTGGTGATGAGTGGAGAGATATTATCCGATATCATATTTTTTAATCCTCTGCTAAGCAGGATGCTGTTCACTTTGGGAGCCAACAAAACAGCTACTCATTCACTGTCAGACTTGAGCAAAGTCGAGAGTGATCCCTGCAGGTTAGAGATTAGTTTATTCTAGAACCTGGTAATGGTCCAGAGTCATTTGTAAAGGCCACTAAATTCTGCGTTCAGGTTGTAGGTTTCTTTAAACCAATATTGATCTATACGAATCTCAGGAGAAAAGGCAAGACTTCTCCTTTCACAAGTGAACTTTACAATGGTCTTTTCATTATCAACTTATTTGTTCTATGCCAATAATATTTTACTTTTTTTCTAATCCTTAATTAATCCTTTTTATAAACAATTTACGCTCAGCATATTCCGCTCAGAGTAAATCTTCAACATCCAGGCAAATATTTTCATATGTTAGGAACCTAAATATATGTGTGGGTATACCAAGCAAAATCACCTGACTCCTGAAAATTGAGCTCTCATACTTCCCTTGAAATTGGTGGGAATTTGTGAGCTCTCAGCAGTTATAGGTAAGACACTGAGGAAGTTTCCAACTTAAGTTCACAATGCTTGACTTAAGGCAAACACTTACTGAAAGTGCTGCCCTGAATTTTCCAATTCCTGTGTCCCTTGGCGAAGCCATGACTTCCCCAAACACATACAGAATGCATCACGTTCAGATTAAAAGAGAAACCTAAAAAGGTCCCGAGAATGGCAAGGAGGAGACAGTGATTTACTTGCAAGTTTTCCTCTACAAAAATAAAATATTGTAATAGCTTAAGGTGTTTCAACATGCAGTTTCTATTTGTTCTTATCACATTCAAACATAAGAGAACAATTTTTGAGCATTATGTATATACAGAAGTGACAAATACACACGCTTGACTAGAGTTGCATTTGCAAATAGGAAGTGTGAGAAAACATGGTTTTGGCTACACAAATTTTATCATTTTTCTGTAAAAATTATAATGCACATTACAGTTCCATAAACACAGGTTATTTAAAGTATGTAGTGCTTATAATGGCCAGGCTGAAGCCATTTTGTAAATGCGGCCCTTAAAACAACCAAATACTACTTTTCTGGGCTGTTGCTTAAGAAAACACCATTGAACACTTACAGATGGCAAATAAAAAACAACTTTTGAAGCTGGAGTCTTGCATGGGAATTTTGCCTCAGGAAGCAGGCAAGATGAAGTCTCACTTTGTACACTGGTTGCTACAGGAATATGTATTACAAAAGGAAGCCACTTAATAAGGCTACGGTAGATCTGACTTACCACAAGAGCAGCACGTGAAGCAGTTGGTATGATAGAGGTTACCCATTGCTTGGCAAGCCTGGCTCGCTCCATACACACCTTTTCCACATTTTATACAAATACCTACAAAGCAGAAAGAGAATGAAGGTTAGAATCCTCCACAGCTCCTAAAAACAGCTCCAGGCCGTTGATTCATAACACTCATGATACCCCCCTCCCCCATCAGGCCCTAAATCAATGAGCTCCTCACCCTGAATAGATTCAAGTACCCAAGACAGCAGCAGGCAGCTTGAGTGAAACAAATGCATGGAAATGAACCCAAAATAACAGGGCGGGGAAGCCTCTGCTGATGTTTCAGTGCATGGAGACTGAGGCTGGCTAAAGACAGAAATCCAAAGGAGGCAGGTGCAATGAGAGGACAGAAAATCTGCACGCTCCCTGGAAATAACTGCCCAAGAAATAATTTAGGGAGACCTTCACAGCTAGGTGCTCCACCACATTACATTCAATAATCACTAATAAACCAACAATTCAGTCCAAAACCAAAAGACTTCTCTTTGCTCCTCTCCAGCAATGCAACATCAACAGCTTTGGTCCATGGTGGAAGCCATGCGGTACCGGGAAAATGGGTCTGTCAGTCACATTTAATAATCGTTTAACTTTCCATGAATAGTAGTATGTAACCTCATAAACATAACCTGGCACCTTACAAGACAGAAGAGCAAGGCTTCTACCTTCCTTATGGTCTAAGGGCAAACATTCTGGCTGGCAGTTTTGCTTCACTGGGGTCAGAAATTCGCCTTCACTGCCCAAGCCTGCTCTTGGTGATGCCAGCAATGACCGCCATGAAGTCCACGAGACCGAAGTACGAAGAGCCAATGGAACACTGGCAAAGTCAGTGGTTAGCTCCACACACAGCAGACTTGCAGGAAAGGTCATGATTTCAATAAGCTCTATACAAAGAGGGGTTTTTGGGGTGTTTTTTTGTTTGTTTTTAAAAAGCTTTTTCCTCATAGTTACAGCTTTAAGAGTCTTTTGCCTATACATTTATTTCTATCTATGTATAACCTCTCTATATTCAAACCAGGGCAGGGAGGTAATTCAAGAATCACATTGCTTCTGTATCCCCATGAAGAGGAAACGAAATGCTAGAGGATTGATGCCCTTCTGCGACATACTCAAGATCATTTATTTTAAGTTTTTCCGAGATGTCCATTGGTCTCTATTTGATTGTAGCAGGACAGTACATCTCAAGACAAGGCTGCACGATTTTTAAAACACTACAGTAGAAAATAAAAATTGAGATTTTTGCCTCATACAACTCTATAACGAAGCTGCTGTGCTCCATGTGCTGTTTGAGGCCCTATTTCTACAAATGCACGCACAAGCTTAGCGTTAATCATTAGCATCAACAAAACTGCTAATATACTTAAGAGTCTAGGAACTCTAGAACTACAAAATTGGGCTTTAATCATCCAGAATTCTCCCCTGCTGTGCTGTGAACATTTTATACACATAAACACACAGAAAATACAAATGCAAGCTGCTCAGGGGGGAAATTAGCATATTATGAACTGGTAGAAACTTTAATAGCAGAAAGAGCAAAGTTAAGCTAACAAAGCGTTCGGTGTCTCAGTTCAGTTTCCATGGGTTCTGCTTTTATTCATTCCCAGTATATGAATTGGCGTAAGCTGACATGCCACAGAGACAGAAATGCCGTCTGTCCCTGGCAGGTAGCTGTATGGAGATGAGTAAACCTGGCAGGAGAGCAGTGCCCAGCAATACAGCTGAGACTCCTCCTGGGCTCTCAACGAGGAAACGGTCACAGACACCATGATACCCATGAACATCTCTGCCCCCTGCCCCAAGCTGTTCAAGACACATTTTAAACCCCATTTCTGAAACCAGACTGCTTCAGTTCAGTGCAGCATTAACGCAGCCACCTGCATGGGCTGTGTAGTGTGATCAGTTTAAATGGGATTTTGTCAAGTAAAAAAAAAAAAAAAAATTGTATTTGAAGTGGGGAAAAAAAATCTTCTTATGCTACTAATATTCAGATACTGAAATGGAAAGACCTTTCATAAATCATGGGTTTCTTGGTGTTTATACCTTTAACTCCCCATTTCAAATCATGAGGAGAGATTAGCCTTTCATTCAACTAGCTCAACATCCTGGCACAACGTTGCCATTTTGGACCATGAACACATTTGCCAAATGAAACAATCATTTTAAAAAACAATAAATCTATTAATAATAGATTATTATTGTTTTAATCCTAAACATGATTTCACTGTTCCAGAGAAGCAGGAACTATTATTATCAGATACCAATGTCCCAAGCTAAACCTGTGATAGAAACTAGCTGCCAACTAGGTCCATCAGTTCATTGCAAACAAAGTATTAAGAAAATGCTGGTCCTTAGGCCAGCTCTGCTCTGGTACAGGAAACGGGAATTTCAGAATATGTGTTGCTTTAGCCACGGCTGTTATGTCTATTTATTTATTTGTAACCAAAGGTTATGAAAAAGGTCTGCTATTTGCCATGAGTTAATGGTTAACTGCTGATGAAAGATGGTTATTGATTACTGCAGTGTGATCACAAAAGGCATCCCATCAGCCAGCAGCTGCAGGAATTGCTCCCAGCAGCAGCACAGCATCCACAAACCTGTTCTCTGTCTCATCACACACCACAAGCTCTGCCATAACCCTGGTCCCTCCTGAGCCTGGGGCAGGAGGGGTTGCACACACGGCAGAGAACATGGGGCTCACACCAGAAACAAGCAATCTGTCACTTCAGTGTCAGGTCTTGGTATGACGTTTCTGTTTGCTCGTCACAGTGGAGCCAGAAAAGAGCCCCTTCCGAGCTCCCCAGCTATCTGCACCCTTCTTGCCCATCTTTTTATGCCAACCATGTACCCGGGACTAGCAGCTATTGATAGTCTGTCTGACTGTGAGGTTACACTGAGAGATCTGTCTTTTCCCATTTACACTTAGTATTACTCAGAGGAGCAAAAATCCACAGTCTGTAATTCTCTGGGATTTCTGTCTATGAGCTCTCATACACAAACCTACTACAGCCATGAACTGCTTTGATAAATGAAGTTATTGCCTCATTTCTTTGCCATTGCTCCAGTGAACCATCAGAAGAAAAAAAAAAAAAAGGATTTATTGTGGATGTTAAACTTACATTGGCCTCTCCAGCAAGTGATTCGTTATGAGCAGCTGTCAGTTTGTTAACTCGTTTTCTCTAAGAGACTAGTCATTAACTCCAGGAATGAATGACCACAGAGACGATTAGCATACTAAAAAAGTGCATGTAAAATTCCAAAAGCGTATTTTAGAAAATATATATGCAGCTGCGGTGCGAGTATTGTGTGAGCTCATAACTGCCTAGGAAAAGCACTGATTACATGGCTGTTCAGGTCTGGTTTTCCACCAGTCACAGCCCAGACTGCACACTGCAAGCTTGTGAAAGCCTTGACATAACAGCTACATCACCTTTTTTTCCCCAGCTTTAATTCCAAAGCTTGTTACACCGCCCATGAAGAATGTTCTGTTATAAAGCAAGCATGTCTCATTTCTGACACTTCACTTGACATGACTTCAGATCAACTGCTTCAGCATTTATATGATTCCTTGCCCCTCCCAACACCTCTATTCTAAGCAGCCAACTGTGCCTCCAGTTCTTTAGCACATCAACTGTTGTATTTCCACCCAGGTCATCAGCTCTGTTACAGATCTGGTGTCGCTCTTTGGCTAGAAAAAGATGTTATAAGATGTTGCATATACCCAAAGTTTGCACAAAGGTTGGCTGAGCGGGAGCACAGCATCACAGCATTCCTTCGCTGCGGTGAAGAGAGGTGTGCATCCTCACATAGTGTTTAACCAAACACAAGAGTAGAGACTGAACAAACACACTCTGTGGACCACGGCAAAAGACAGCCAACAAAAATGATACTAGAAGGAGCTCCCAGAGACTCCCTGCTGGAGTTAGCTACAGCACATTGCCAGCACCGCTCACACCTTTAACCAGTCCACTTCACTCAGCCTGACCATGTCAGTTAGAACATCTCTGGACACAAGCAGGCAAGCCTCCAGCACTGTATGGCAACACAGCTGCCAGGAGCATGATGCTCTCTGGGTAACTCATGCATTAGCAAAATGCTAGTATCAGCACCAGGAGAGAATAAGACAAGTATCTTCTGATGTAGTCACTTGTTTTGCTCTAGACTCAAGAGACCAAATGCAATGTATTGTAACAAGGCAAAGGTATCAGCAACAACCTAGAGAAGATATTAAAGCTATATGATTTTTGTTCAGCCTACTATAACGTACTTATAAGAGTTCCCTGTAGCAGCCTACGCATTAGAAGAAGTTCAGTTTGGGACCTGTACATCAAATCCTGGGATACTCTTTTGACCATGCCAGTGCAGGCTGGTACTTCATAGACTTCACTGGGTACTCAGAATTGGGAAAAAGGCAGTAGGCAAAGGTTAAAGGGAGTACGTATAATGGCAGATATATAATCACTTTTTGGCCAAGCTTTGTCCTCAGACACATGTGGAACTCAGCCTGTGCCTAATGCCATCCTCACTTAACCTCAAGTCAAGGGTCTAGCACAAATGCAAGAAAAATGGTATCATATGGCCTCTCAACTTCAGTATGCGGCAGCTGTGTGAGTTGGGGGGGGAATCTGGCTATCGTGCTCCTTGACAGCGCGCCACAGCTCAGGGATAAGCTGCAGCTTTACTGTCTTGCAGCCACACCGTATCTCCAGGATAACTGCTACATGCTGCCTACAGTAGGAAACAACCAAGCCCTGTCGTCAAGAGTTATGGTAAAGCTAAAATTAACAACTAACATATGGCACAAATGACTCCCTCCCTGCCTCTGCAGTTCTGTTCGTGCTGCAGTGCTGAGAAAAGGGCGGGTGAACATCACGCTGGGCTACTGCAAAATTCCCTTTTCTTCTCTTGGACAGGAAAAGACCATCTCTACGTAAGTCCCCAACAAGCTTTTCCACACCCGTGGCCTAGCCAAGGTGCAGGGGCAGGGAAATGAAAACCTACAGCCATGAAGCGGGAAGAACAAAGGGAGTGGGAAGCCTTAACTTAGCTCAAGAAATCAAATTGCAGTAATAGGGGCCAGCTGCAAGAATGGGAGGACTGTGGGGGGGCTGTGCGAGACGCCTGCAGGTGTCACTGGCCACGGGAGGCATTCCCACATGGGCTGCAGTGCCTGCAGCCGGTGATCTCACACCCGGACAGGTTTTACACAGCGTTGCTACTACCTTTAAAACAATACTCCTCTAAGAAGCTGGGTAAATAGTGAAGCACCAGAGCTGCCCCGAGCCTGGACAGCTGTGCCACTGCTGCAGCGGTACCTGCCCCAGCTGACGGCAGCTACTGTGCAGACATCCTGGACTGCGGCAGCTCAGATGCTGAGAGGAGACTTCAGGCAAGAAAAATGCTCCCTTCCTTCCAACAACCACAGGAGCAGGGATCTTCCAACGCACATGTCATCTCCCAGTCAGAGGCAGATAGAAGAAACAAGGCATCTACACAGGGCGCAGGGGCAGAGCCTCTTCCCAGCAGCCAGGCAGGAATGAGGGAGGCAGCCTCATGGGGAAACCCTCCCAGCCCTCGCCACCATGGATAGCTCTCGCTGGAGGGCTTTAATTTGCCACCTGGTAGATGCCTGGCAAGTGTACCAAGGCTTGAATACCCAACATAAAATAAAATCTGACCTAAGTTGTCTTGTGATAGAACAATGGAGGGACGGTCTGGGTAAGCTACCAGCACTGCCCTCTCCCCCAGGGGAAGATCAGAAGACACCACAACTTGAATTAGGGTTGAAAATGACAGATCAAGAAAAGTGGGAAATGCTCAGGTAAACATTTTAAGCTCCCCTCCCAAGCCACAGCCCATCCACACCTGGCACCACAACACCCCGCAGCCGGGAGGGACCTGACCCCATCCAGTAACACAACTCTGGCTTGCAAGTACGCAGCGACCGTGCTGGAGGTTGGAGCAGGTTAAACTGGAGGAAGATGGGCCACAACACCCAACACAAATCACAGCTTAAGCAAAGCAAAACTTTTTGCTGTCATTGCTAAACTTTATTGAGATTGCCCCCGACCTTGCTTTCCTCCTCAAGGAAAGAAGGTAAAACCCCCACCAATAAACTTAGGCCCTTGAGATATATATCTGCTGACTTAAAAAGATCTCCATCACTTCAGTGCCTGCCTCCTACAGGAGGCTTTACTCAATTAACATACAGGCTTGGAGCAGGAGGGATGCATGTGTAGAACTTACTCAGAAAAAACAAAGTTTGAGATTAATTTATGTTTGGTTACACACACACGAAGTTCACATTCACTGGAAGTTTTGTAGAAGCAAGCTCTAGGTTCTAACTCCAGCTCCTGAAGTAACTTTCATTACCTCCACTCTGCCTATTGCTTAACAAGGCTGTGGCTCACATAGGACAAAGCTGTTGGGAGAGGTCATGGCCACAAAGGCAGGCGCCGGGACCAGTTCCAGGAACGACAGTGCTGATCAGGACACAGGAGCTGAGCCTTACCTGCCTGAGGGATCAGCACTACCAGCAGGGCTCAGCCTCAGCCTATTCCCACTTGCTCTGGCAAATATGTGGACTGTTCCGTTTTGTCAGAAACTTTCCAGAGTTTCAAATGTAGGGTGAGGTGATGGGCCAGAGTTTGGGAACACAGAAGGCTGTAGAAACAACTCTCAAACACCACCCTCCCCGACTTTGTATTTTAACAGCTATGAGCCTAGGGCATGTCTGTGCTGGTGAATAAAACCACAGCAGCTCCAGGTCAGCACTGCAGAGTGGGAGATGTCATAGGAGCCGGTTATCAGCTCTGTTTAGCAGCTGCTGGAAACTGGAAGGCTTTTGTTACTGTTAAAGTAGATCCACCCGGTGGCACAGTGAAAGCCTGAAGCTAGCGCAGCAAATGCTTATTGCTTCATACAGTATGTGAAATTACTGCTCTGAACCATGAAATTACTGACACTATCTGCACAGAGTTCATCCTGCCTCGGCCACAGCCGGCGTGCCTCTGCATAAGTTCCCTTTGTGTGGATCTCCGACTCTGCCGCGGAGCCTCCCGATGGCACAAGGCATATCACAGGCCCATTGTTCCGCGCAGTGTTTTAGTTACACTCACACTTGGTTTACAAATATTCATTCATTTCTCTGCTTCTTGATTTAGTGCATGGCAGTTCCAGGATGATTTATACTTCTCACTTGGCATTTATAGAAAGATCTTTTGCTACCGAGGCAATGAACTGGAAGACCGAGTAGTTCTCCTGGCTGCTCTATCCTCTGTGCTGCTTTGGGTTGCTTTGTCTGCAATTCAGAGCTCAGCTGACTGCTTGAGCTTCATGCTCAAGTCGACACCCACAGCACAAGGGAACTTGCAAATAACTTCACCAATTGAGTTATTGACCCCCAAAAAAAAAAGGTAAGAAGATCCTGCTTCTAAAAGTACCTTGTGATTACTGGGATTAGCAAAGCAAGGAGACACGTACAGCGGGGGGGGGGTAAAGAAGAGCACCACTGGGAATGAATGACTTGGAGGGAAAAGCATGTCTGTAAAGCCCCATCCCTGTCCTTCTGCCCCTCCACTGCTGAACATCCAAATGTCTCGCTGTGGACATGCATCCTCTTACAGCCCACAGGAACCAGGTCAACAAGGACTTTCAGCTCAAACCATGCTTATTTTTCCTGGAATATAATGAGCACAATCACACATATAATTCAGTCTGTTTGAGAAGCGTAAAATTTCTAGCACAGTGGTAGTAGCAATCAGGTGAAGACAGGCTAGGGCCAGCAAAAACTTGAGCTTGTACAACTGCTAGCAGAGGAGGATGCACCACCACATCCAGAGTCGCCAGGCAAGCCGACACACACACACAGAGGTCACATGGACAGCAGAAGCAAGCGATGCTCCTGCAGGTCCCAGTTTCAGACCAGAAAGATCTAATACCAACATGCAAAGCTCCCCAGTGCTCCTGGGCAAATTTCTTGTTGGGAAGCTGGTGTAGAGATACAGCTGGGCTGAATGCCACTGGTGATCACACCGATTTAGGAAAAGGGCAGACCTTTACACTGTGTACCCCAATATAATGGGCAACAGAAGAAGTGGCAGTTCACAGATGGTGACAGAGGAGATTTCTCAAAAAAAAATATTCAGGTTGCAAATGCACTCACACATGAACATTTGGCTTGTATTAACATGGATACTGAAATTTCTACCAGTGCTTTAATTTCTACAAGTTCATTTAAGCTGGTTGCACCAACTGGACATCATCTGCGCTCTGGGATGAGATGCTTGTCCATGCCATTACTTCAGATTTACTCTGGCATAATGCAAGTCAGAATGTGGACCTGCTAAGTTTTATTTAAGCTGTTTCTAGTGGCAGGTTTACAGACATCAAGACAGTTTTATTGCAGTAAATAAACAATAAACAAAATATTTAAAGCTCTTATTTTCATCACCTTTCCTTTGTGCTTACTGATACCACATTAATAATAGTATATCTATCTACACATTGCAGATTTTCCTATGTAAATGACAGTGATCACAGTACAGAACCAGCCAGCAACTCTACAGCCCCTTTTTCCAGTTTTGACTTTCTTAGTCGTCTTTAGCAAACCATTTAGTTCCTCTGTCTTAGCTCTTTTCTGTATGAAATGGGAGCCGCTGACACCTTTGTGGTCTTCAAAGATGGTTAAACCTTCTGAGATGACACAGAAAAGACAGAATCCATTTAAATGCTTCAGCTTAGAAAAATCTGTGCAACCAGGTAACAACAGTGATACTGAAAAGCACCAACAATGCAGCCCAAATACCCTGAACTCCACAGCACGTCAGACCTGAAAACATCAGCTGCACAGACATCAAGTTGGAGAGACTTTTCATTACATTCTCCTGACATTGCATGTATGAGTCACCACTCTAATATATGGCAGAAAAAGGTCATATATTACAGCTGCCTTCCTTGACATATTTAAAATGGGTTCATGATTAAACAAGGAGACTAGTCTAAAAGTTTCCAGGTGCACTTTTCTATTTTCTTAGATAACGGTCTATTTCCAGAACGAGCATGACAGTCTGGAAAAGGCACGGCATTACGTAACCACGTTTGGTTATAAATCCAGCAGCTCCTTCCACAAGCAGTACCCAAGCACTACACATCCACAGCAGCCCCACATTTCCACCACCCATGCTGCAGAGGTGCCACCGACACTGGCTTGCTAGTTCTCACCTGCCACATGGAGGTTTTTTATCATTTCCAGAAGTATAAATAGGTTTGCTTAAACAAAAGCATGCAACTAGGTAGGTATCGTACCAAGCTGTTTAGAAAGACATTCAGTTCTTAAGAAGAACTTTCGCTTAAGGAAAGCTGGAAAGGACTTAAAAACCTCTGTCACCTCAACCCTCTGAACCAGCTTTTTTTTTTTTTCCAGTCACTGCAAGTCACTACTCAAGGATGCTTTGAGAACACAGAGAGGAGGGATATACCTTCCTGTAAGGACATCCTGCAGGAACAACAACTTCAGAAAGTCATTTGCCATCGGTTTCTCCCACCTTCAGCTCATGAAAGATTTTAGTTCTAAAGTACCTACCCCAGCAAGCCTCACTTTCCCTGCTTTGGCTACAGTGAAAAGCCCATTCTCCTCTGCAGCTGTAAGGCCCAGCCCAGGGAGGTGCTCAGTGCTAGTGCAAGCAGCCACACTCCTCTACTCCAGTGGGACAGGAAGACTCTCAGACCATAAGAAAAGCCTGTCCTGATCTAGCAAGCTGAAAACCCTTGGGACAGCTGGTCAAATACAGCACTAACGACATGTAAACAGGATATTCTAATTTTGCCTCCTCCACCTCCGGGAAACAGTAACACTACATGCTATATATGTATGCTCATTTCCTTCCTATGGATCCAACTGGGGAAAAAAAAAGTAAAAATCAGAAAATGAACACGCTGCCAACTTCCACAGCAAAATGAGGCTTCTACAGACCTGTGCAGTCCCATGCATTGGTTGCTCTCCACTGCAGACCTAAGGCAGACAAGCAGTGGTTGTTCCAGGCTTTAGTCAGATTCCTGTCTGCCATGATTCTTACAAGAGGATAACTCTGAGCTTCACATAACCATGAAAGAACCTGAGCTCCATTTTCACCCTCAGCAACTTGCCCTCCAAGGCAGCTGCGGCCAAGCCAGCACTGCTCAGACCCGTAGGAGCGGGCAGATCTCACTTTGCTCAATATTGACCTTCCACTGAGACGGGCAGCAGCACTGCAGTAGATGAGGCCATGTTCCAATGACTCAATAAATCCAGCTTTCCAACTCTTAGCACTGTATAAAAAGATGCCACACAGTGTAAAGTACTGGTGGTTAACTTCATATTGACAGGATTTGCTGCTGGGTCAGCGGTATTGTCTGTCTGGACTGCTTGACTTTTTTCTGGATCAGGTGTTGTCGGTTCTGGATCGGGTACAGTCTGCTCTCCAGCAGCTGGCGTGAACTCCGGGGTACGTGGTCTGTCTGGCTAATTCAACAGAAATGTGAACACGCACTTGATCCACATCCAAGTAGTATCGATGAATGATCCAGAAATGCACAAACACGACACTCAGGACCATCCCTCTCCCCTCGTTTGTCCCTGTCTGTCACACTCATCTTGACACAAAATGGGAACAAAGTGGGTACAAAAGGTCAGAAAATTAGAAAAAAAAAGAGTAGAGCTAGTTTTCTCAGATAAAAACAGTGGGAAACAGGCATGGTCATAGCACTCAACTAAGAAGTATGTGTAGTAGACTCTACTTATGCACTCAGTTATACACTGTTTTCCAGCTAGTGATAAACCATTATCCAGAGCTAGCAGACTGCATGCCTAGAAACACACTTGGTTTTCTACCACCCATCTTTTATATTCTCATAAACAGACCAATGGTAGAAGTGCCTGGCTCCTCTGCAAAAGCTGGGCACAGAGGGGGAAAAAAAAAAAAAAAGTACAAGATGCTGATCTGTGAGTTATCTCAGAAAGGACCTGGCAGAAAAGGCAAACCTCAACTATAATGGGGTTTTGGCATCATCTGCTCTTTTCGCAACCTGCACGCTGCACCTGCAGCCAAACCTTTGGCCCATAACCTCTACGGAGAAACCTGCAACCACTTAGCTGAAGCGCTAAGCCGCTCGTATTAAAGAACACATGTCCTGCGATAGCATTTGGCACTGAGATGCAAACAGTGAAATATACTTTGGCCTCAATGGCTAATGTCGAAGGCCATTTGCTTGAGGGGAGAAAGGATTTCTCTTCCGAAACAATCACTGTGCGTAGCGCTGGCACCAGCATCCCAGTGCCTAACGAGTCTTGTCTTCACAAAACAGACACCGGCAGCTGCCACCAGCCCTCAGCGCTGCAGGACCCAACTGCACATCACAGCAGGCCTGTTCCCAGAACTAGCACCAGGTGCCTTCTCCACACCCACCCTGCTCACCATCTCCATGCCAAGCTGGCAAGGCACCCTCTTTTTAAGCTGAATTTTGGAAGATGGACTCTGTTTCTTGTGGAGCTGGATGCCAGACTCAAGTCGAAGTGGTGAACAAGAGGCAAGATGCTCTTCTCTCCCACTCCGGACATCCCACCAACCATCCCACTGCCCAGACATTACTCATCTAGTGAGTAACTCATCAGCTCCACCACCCACAGTCATCAGACAGCAAAGGAGTTGTGGCTGAATTTTTAGCAACACTTACAAAAATACAAATAAAGCACAGTTGTGGAGCAAACACCTCTGGGACAATTATTCATTAAAAATCTTTCTAGAGGCAGCAGAAAGAAAATTCAAGAACTGCAAAACCAGGGAAAGAGTTAGCAGACAGAAAAGACTGAAGGGTTAGGAAGGTAATTTTCCACTTTATTAGTTACAGTAAACATCTCCAAATAATGTGATCTTACACAATTTATCAGCCAAACCTCCCTTCTCCATTTTGAAAGGTTACACAAAGTGGTGAAATGGTAGTTAATTTATGTCTTAGAGGACCAACTAAAAAAATAACAGAAATGTGTAATCTTCTTGTAATTATAAAGTCAACACTTAACTGATATGAGAAGCCTCTATTCATAGCAGCTAAAAGGAACATTCATTCCTCTTTACATCATCCCTTCACTGTTAGGTCCTGATGCAATTTTCAACAGCAGGTGAAATCACTAAAAATTGGAAACAGTGTGACAAATTTTCCTCTATCTGGTTTTAATTAAAGTACTCAGCAAAACACAGAGGCACGATAAAGAGAGGTAACCCTTTCTGCCTCAACTGCGCTGTCTGTTCATCGTTATAGAGCCCAGTGGAAACCCCACATGCAACATCAGTGGTAAATATTTTCCCTATTATTAAAGCAGTGTTTCAGATTAGGATCACGACAAAAGCAACAAAAGATAATTCACATCTAATTATTATCTACATGGTAGGTGTTTTGTGGCCTTTTAATTTTCAGAAGGTCCACCTGAGAAGCGGACACCAGAGGGACTGCTATTGGGAAGACCAGATGAGACCTGAGCTGCCCCATGGGCTCACATCACAGCAGTGGGACCTTCTGTCTGTGCACCAGGTGGGAGCTGGTGCCTCTCCCACCCAAGACTTACCCACACCAGAAGCTGACAACCCCAAACCCTCCAGGCCCCGTGATCGATCCCCTGTTCAGACACAGCTCTTGTGGGCAAACTGCTCAGACACTGGGGATACACAGTGCATGGACAGAGCATGGGGGCACCCAGCTCCCAGGTGGACACCCAGGGCATGCATTCAGCTTCAGTATTCCCATGATCCAAGACGGTCAGGTCTGAACACCAGCTCAAGATGCTGTTGGCTTTCTTTGCCACAAGGGCACACTGCTGGCTCATATTCAGTAGGACCCCAGAGGGCCTTTCTGCAGAGCTGCTTTCCAGCCACTGGGCCCGCAGCTCACTGTACGAGGCTGTTGCTCCCCAGGTGCAGGACTTCGCATTTTCCTTTGTCGAACGTCACAAGGTTCCTGCTAGCCTGTTTCTCAAGCCTGTCAAGGTCCTGCTGAATGACAACACACACATCTAGTCTATCAACCACTCCTCCCAGCGTAGTACAATATGCAAACTTGCTAAGGGTGTACTCTGTCCCATCATCCAGGTCATTAATGAAGACGTTAAACAGTACTGACCCCAGTATTGACTTCTGAGGTGCACCACTAGTGACTGGCCTCCAACTCAACCTCGCCTTGCTGGTCAAAACTCTTTGAGCCCTGCAGCTCAACCAGTTTTCAGTCCATCTCACAGTCCACTTAATCTAGTCTGTACTTCACCAGTTTGTCTAGAAGGACGTTATGGGCAACAGTATCAAAAGCTTTGCTAAAGCTGAGATCAGCAACATCCAGTGCTCTTTCCTTATTCAGCAAGCTTTTCATCATAGAAGGCCACCCCAGTACACCTGCTCCACATTTTCCCTAGTCTTCCTTTTGCTCATACATCTGCAGAAGCACTTCTTCACCTTCACATCCTTCACCAGATTCAGCTCCAGGTGAGCCTTGGCTCTCCTGACCCCAACTGTGTGTGCTCAGAGAGTGTTTTTATATTCCTCCCAGGTCACCTGTCCCTGCTTCCATACATTCCCTTTTCATTTCTTTCTTAGGAGCTCCTTGCTCATCCATGCAGGCCTCCTGTCACTCTTGCTTGAATTCCTGCACGTCAGGATGGACCATTCCTGAGCTTGGAGACAGCAACCCTTGAAAAAAAAAAATCAGCCAGCTCTCCTGGACCCCTTTTCTCTTCTTCCTAGCTACTTTATAACTCCTTTAAGTCAGTAAGGTACAGAATTTATATATGTGATATCCTAAGTCAGGACAGTTTACAGGAATGCTCTCCCCTATCATAGGTACTAGTAGAGACTGGACTGCAGTTTTCAAGTAAAGCTTTCCCTAACTAAATTCACAACAAAATGACATGGGTAAGTAAAGAGCTACCTGTGAATGTTTACACACTCAACTCCTACTTAGAGGTTTAACTCCCCAGTGGATTCTCTTTAGACTTCCAAATAAGCATAAATGCATTTCTGAGTCTGACCTTTAATCGAAACATTCAGGATCAGTGTGTAAATCACTCAGTTGGGATTTTCCTTCTCACGCGCTAAATCACTGCAGCACAGCCTAATGCAACCATTCCCTTAATTGCAGCAAAGCCCTTTTGGAATCTCTCCTTTCATTGTATCCACTAAGAAATATGTTTGTAAATGTTCCCTTTAAAAAAAAAAAACAAACAACCAAACCAACAGAAAACAACTCACAAAACTTCTCTTTTGAAAACTAGCTAAAAGAATTAGTGTATTTGTTGGGGGGGGTGGGCTTTTTTTTTTTAATTACTAGAGCCTTTGTTTCCAGATGAATCTAGCCTCTTCTGTAATTATATCCATGGAAATAAGGGTAGCTTTTACTAAATCTATGAAGAATCTCTCTACTGTGCTGTCTCTGTAAGGTTAAGAGTGAAGCACAGAGTTGGTACTGAGCTGGTGCCTACACATCCCCTGCTTCTCCCACTGGTGCCTTTGAAAGATAAAGGATTTTATCACTTCTGGAGAGGAGCTATTTGTCCAATTTAGAGAAGGAATCATTGTTTATCCTCAATTAAACAGATTCTGTTTCAATCTAGTACCAGTCACAAAAAAGTCTTCTCTGGTTGTCTTCCACCACAGCCAGAAGGAGACAGATGTCTCTTCAAGCAAAGCAAGAAAAACTAAGCGATCACTACAAATGGTTGCTCCCCGTTGGTTTTCATCTGATGGGAACTACAGCTTTTATCTTGCACTGGTGTCAGTGACTCAGGCTGATAGGAATGGCTCGTGCAAGTCTCTGGCAGGGAGAACACAGGATGAACACGCATCCTTTTCCCTATCTTTCCTTGAACCAACAGACATGCTGTAAAGATGTGTGATATCACATAGGAGTTTGCCAAGCAACTTGCATCATACCTAGAAAAAAAGCTGTGCTCCTCTACAGTACTAGGTTTAAATCCTGGCAGGTATCTCAGTCCTTTACCTGCTGAAGTATGTAATACCTAAGCATCTGTTGACAGCAGCAGGACCTTCAACTCAGACCTGAAATACTGGATGTCCCCCAGCCTTCAACCTCTTCTTTCTCTGTGTAATATCACCCAGTGCACTACTTGCTACTATTTCTCAATGACCTGATCCTGGAGCTCTTTGAGAGAAGAAAACTTGAAATATTTTATTCCTATTCAGGATCAAGCATGTAGACTGTTCTCTGTTCAAATGTACACTCCAGACCGCACAGAACAGAACAACCTTATCTCACCTTTCCCACCCGCCCAGGCTTAAAAGTTAGTGCCCTGGCCCTGAGCTGCAGGATAAAAACAAACATGCGACTGTTTGTTATGAAATGGTCACACTTGACCTTGGAGTCAGTCTCAGTCTACTTTAGACCCCAAGACAACGCTTACTCTGTTCTCTTAAGTCAACTGCTCGGTGAGAAACTGCAAGCTGCATAGTCCAAAAAATTCAAACAACAATTTGTTCACAGGCTTATTGAATACTTTTTTCTGGCTGGCAACTAGTTTTTTCAGAACAGTAGTGTCACAGGTGGAAATGATGTGCGCAGAACTGAGCCTGCACCAGCAGCATACACAGGTCCCAGCTGCTGAGCTTCAAAACAGGAAAGTCTACTGTTTAGGGAGGTGTTTTTACAAGTGATTGCCACCTGGGTGTGTAGTTCTTGTCCTTTGAGAAGTGAAGACTCCCATCAATCTCACTGCAGTTTGGTTGCAGTCCTAATCCAATTTAAAACATATATAAGCAAAATAAAACCTGCAACCTAACATTCCCCCACAGTGCCCCTATAATTTGGTTCCGTGCTCAAAATAAAAACAAAGTGGTTTTACAGGCACTTTCAGCTCAGCCCTGGTGCTAGCAGCTCCGGACCAATGAACAATACCTCGATAAGCCAAAAGCCTAGAAAACACGTGTAAGCTTCATGATGAAGGTGAAATAACATGTTTCTCAAAAATTTAAGCAAATATTGCCACATATTTGCCAGAGCTCTTAGCAGCCCCGCCCTCCTTTTTTGAATCAGAGTTCCCTCTTGCATTTTATACATTGGCTAGGAACACCAATTTAAAAGCTCCCCCAGTACACGTGCTGGTGAGCTGCCCAGTCGCAGCGGGCACTCCCAGAGCAACTCACCCTCTGAAGAGCCACTCCCGCCCACCCCACCACCGCATGCCTCTTCCTCTCTGCTTTTAAATATCACAGCAAAATTCATAGCAACCTTGAGGGACCGAGCAGCTACCTTCTTGCAGAAGCCATGGCCTTTGTACAAGACCGCACAGGCCTTGTATTTGTGGGTTGAGAGGGGACAGGAGTTAAGGCAGGGACAACCCCCACGCAAAAGATCAGAAGAGAGGAACCCTGACTACTGGGATCAGCTGGTACACATCATCCTCACCCAACCACATGGACTGGAAGAGTTGGAGGAAGAAACACTTGTATGTAAAAAGGCAAAAGGGAAAAGATTTTGTATCACTTGTTACCCTCACATCTGTGGCTTCAGGTACAGCTAATGTTTGTGCATGGTTGTGTGCCCTCAGCAGCCCTCGCCCCACTAACGCTGCTGCGCTGACCTCCGGTTCCCACGGGTGGGATTCAGCTCCATGCTGAAAGTCCTCAGGCACGACATACAGCACTGCAGGACAGGGCAGTCAGGTCCACGAGTCCCCCACCCTGCTCCGACCCAGGCACAGTAGCCTTCAGCAGCCCCTCCGCTTGTCGTCCCACCTGCAGAGCAGCGTCAGAAATTCCCCATGCTGGCATGCTGTGCGGACCAACCTATTCGGAAACTAAAAACCTCTAAGCCAATACTCATTATTCGTGGGGTATTTTGTCAGAAAACCAAAAGCGCTTCCCCCAGACCTTGCAATGCACCCTTTCTCTGACCTTGCAATAATCTAACAGTGGGTTTCCCAATCTGCCAGTCTTTAACCAAGCAAAGCACCCAGTAATTTCAAGGGAAGTTCTGCCCACAAAGGAGTCTGAGATTTGGCCTTAAGCTCGGGAGCTAGTGCGTTTTGTGGTGGTTCTTTTTTTTTTTTTTTTTTTTTTTTTTTTTTTTNTCCTTTCATGAGCTACAGAAATAAATTAGATGGACACAAGTGAGACGTGGTGCCCAGCCAGAGCCAGGCGACCACTGCAGCCAGAGGGGTCCGAGCTGCTCCCCGCTCCTGCCCGTTGTCACTCGCACCACCCCCACAGGGAAGCCAGGCGAAGCCCCTGCAAGGTGGGGAGCAGAGGCGGCAGCAAGGAAAGGCAGAGCTTCACACACTTGGCACACCAGGAAACTGATTTGCAAGTCTGCACTTGGAGCATCTTCAAAGTATTTTCTTTGTGAATAAATACAAATCAGCCTCTGTGGATCACCTCTTTATGGGCTGGTTCTTCACCAGCCTGAATCCCTCCCAGGTGTGGAACGGGGGCTGAGAAAGCCTTTTCCCAAAAGAGTGACATCAGTTTGCTTTTACACAGCATGCAAGGCTGTTTCAGCCTAACCCAAGCTACCCCTTCTCTTTTCCCCTTTTCCTAATAGGTCAGGAAGGTTTTTTGGTTTTGTTTTTTTAAAAGAGCGTGGTCTGGCACTCCTGAGTCCTTCCACGCCATGGCACAAGGGCTCCCTGAAGCTCTAGGGCAATGCAGGATTTGGCAAGTGAATTGCCATGCCTCCACTCTGCCAGAAACTACAGCAAGGGCAAACCTTGCCTTGCGCCTGCCCTGTGCTGCATTCAAAGCTCCAAGCCCAAACCTGACATAGATTTTGTTTTTTCTCTCTCTCTCTGAATTGGGCAGTGACCTGCTTTGCAGGTGTTGCTTGTGCCGCTGCCAGGAAGCCCTGCACCACTCTCCAAGACCACGCAACACCTCCTGGCACAGCCACTCTTGCCAACCTTGCACAGGAATGTCTCCCTCAAAACTAACATACATAAATAAGACTGGGAGATTCTCCTTCCAGGCCAAGCAAAACGGCAAATGTTTTTCTAATTGTTTGTAAAACAGCATCCGAGACAACACCTGATGGCTGCCAAAATTTCAGGAAAAAACATTAAGTATCAATAAGCAGGACCTGTTATTTTGCTGAAAAAAAGGCAACCAAAGGAAAAACGTGGCAGCAATACCCAGAGCCCCGAGCACTTCATTCACAGCACACACAGTGTCAGGGTGCTCTCTATAACCACCTGCAGGTCAGAGGCAACGGGTGCCACATGCACCACCCATGTCTGTACCTGTTCCTCTGCTCTCTACATCCTCTCCAGGTTTAGGTCTTGATACCTTTAAGTGACTTCTGTTCTGGGCAGAAGACAAGGAGAGGAAAAGCAGAGGATGCAGAACTCCACTTCTGGACACAAACTCTACCCCACCCTGCCAAAATCACATGCATGGAAAAGTCAGGTTCAGTCGCTGGATCTAGTCTCTTCACACTGACACTTAGTGGCCCGAGACAGTGGGATCCCAGCTGCTGCAACGAGGAGCTTTCCTAGGATTCACACGCATCTTCCATAAACCCACTGCATCTTCCTGCAAGAGAGCGGAGCGATTTGGGAACTCAGTGCCGATAGCTGGCTTTTGTACAAGCTGAAAGAGGTCAGCAGGACTTAACAGAGCATTATAGCCCTCTTTCACACCATTGTTATTTACATCATAATTTGCAGGAAATTGGTGTCTATCTGTCAAGATACCAAGTTCCCAGGCAAATCACACATCACTTTTACAGCCAAAGCACAAAGCAGCCATATACCTGACAGCTCCACGGTGGATATGTCCTGGAAGGTACACAGGCAGCTGGGCAGACCAGGCAGAGAAACACAGCAAGGGTAAAACACAGATGTGAATTTACTTATTCCCTGATCTCTGTGGTGTAATAAAAACAACTAGAGATGACTCCAAGCTGTCAAAAACAAGTCAAACATGCCCCCGTGACCTAAACAGGACTGGCGTGAACGAGGGAGGTCTGGATTTATCAGGTAAGTATTCCATTTTCTAAAGAAAATTTTAATTAGTTAATACCTTGTATGGATTTTATTTTGACATGTCTTGAGGTTTTTTTTCTGAGTTAAGTCACTAAGGTCTGCACCTGAGCCACAGGGGTTTTCCAGCGGAGCGAGTGCATCGCTTGCTGTGAACCACTGCTACTTCACAGGGCTGCACCGCAGAGGCTCAGCCCTGCTCTAGCCAGGAACAGGTACAACAAGCCAACAGACTTTCTAAGAAGACCAGCTACTGACCTACACTTCAGAAAATTACATGCTTATTTCTCAAACCAGCTCAAAATCTGGACTCTAACACACTTGATTGTTGTGCAGCTCTGTTTTCTATTCAGTGTTTAGATCTGGGAAACATGGCTTTGATTAAAAATGGGCAACCCACCAATTGCAGAGAATTTTCACATAACTGCTTGGCAAAAAAAGAGCTGCAACAGTTATTAGCCATTCATCAAAACTTCTGCCTTGTCCCCTGAGGGATTGCCTATTTCCCCCATCTACACCTGAGAATTGAGATGCTCAATGTTAACAGCATGGCAACTGCCTCAACATAGAGAGAAACATCGAGAGGTCCAACATTTTACCAATTACAGCTCTTTCCACTGCCTGGTATAAACAGTTGTTTTGTCTCAGCTGATGTTGGGCTCCAAAAATATTTTGCTGCTTCTACTTTTTTTTTTTTTTTTTAAAGAAAAAAAACTAAAAATCAANTGTTTCAGCTGATGTTGGGCCCCAAAAATTTTTTGCTTTTTTTTTTTTTTTTTTTTTTTTTAAAGAAACAAAACTAAAAATCACCATTCTCTTTGAACTAACTTAGTTATAGAGGGGTGGAAAGAAGAGTGACAGGTGAGACAGTCCACAGAGACCATGGGTCTAATCCTGCTGCGTTTCATGTCAATGACAAGAACAGGCAGGGCAGCAGACAGCAGCACATGGCCGGGTTAGCATGCTTTTTTGAGCAGAGGAAACCATGGGTAAGTGGCAAAGTCTATTCACTATCCCCTTGCTCAGAAACATTCCCCCAGTGATTATTTTCCAATCATTCAACATCTGGCCCAGACAAATGGATTTAGTAGGAATTTCACACCAGGAACAAAGAACGCAAAACCAAGATCCTACTCTGACGCTACAGAAGGCAATGTCATACCTGCGAAGCCAGGAAAACAGAATCAAGCCACAGCAGCAGAGACCTCAGCTGTCTCAACTCAGTCAGGTCAGCACTTGATTTATTACAGTAAAACACAATCATAGTTCTCCCCACCTTGTTAGAAATCCTGTTCTAACACAGGTTTCCAATCAACTACTCCCTGCATGCATGCTGCAGTTTTGCACACCCAAAGCCCACGCACAAAAATGAACCTCAAATTACTCACATTTAAATTTGGGACATCCACGAGCAGTTGCCTGGCCCTGTGTTTCAAGTTCAACAACACACCACACTGACCCAACAGGGACCCACGTTCAGGACTGGCCTTACCCAATACTCCCCCAAACCCCACAGGCTAGGACTGCCAGCACAGAGGTAACATTGAAGGAGATGGAAAGAGTACAGCAGAACCACCCAACTTCCAGCCCAGCAGCTTTATTCACAGGATCCCAGCTCCCTGCACTGCATGCGCTTGGGGACAAGCTTGCGGCACAGGAGAAAGGTTTATGCAATGACCGCCAGAACAAAAGGGTATTTCCCATGCCTGGGAGAGGCCACAGGGTCTCCACGGACCACAGGAAATACGACCCAAGCGAGCTGGAGCATCTAAATATGCACAACTGTCAACTGCATTTAGGAATGGCTTTTCGTTTCTCTTTATTTTAACTTTGAAATTTTCTGATTTTTTCAAGTGGCCACATTAAAAGGGAGAAAACATCTTGTTTTCACTTTCCAGAAGTTCTGCGGTGTCGCAAGTGAAAGAGTTCACCAATTAAATAAATGTTTGGATGGCCAGGAAAACATCTGAGAGTCCCCAGCAGTTCTTCCACAATAGCAATCTACGTTTCACAAAAACTATAAATACGTTCTGAACTGAAATGAGCCTTGTTCAGCCAAATTCTTAAAAAAGCAATGGTATATAGCCAGACATGACCTTTTGTAACCTATTAAATGCCTCTTCATTGTCTATTTGATCCACTCCCTGGCTATTTCATGACAATATGTGGTATTAATATTCTTTACATTTGCACGCTGCCTTCCCTGTACTTCTCCCAATACTCACAAATACATGCATTAACCCTCACAGCAAGCTAGATGCATTTCAGTGCTGCTGCCTGCAATTAAAGACTTTAGAATTAAGGATCTCCCCCAAATCTAGCCTTAAGCATTTGTGTTGTTATTCCAACCTGATCACATCCCTCTTCAAAGTCATTTGACTTCTCATCCCTGGCACTCGGAGGAACTCAATTCTCTGTTAGGTACCTCAGCTCCCAGAAACTCATCATGGGGGAAACTCTAAGCATGCCTGCAGTGCACAGGCAGCGCGTGGCACCCATCGGCAGACCCCACGCCAGCCCAGCCCCAATGGGCAGCACCAACCAAATCAGCCCAATATACCCATTCTTCCAAGTCATGCAGTAGCTGCCACTGTTGCCCCCTTCTCTCGGCAGCAGGGAGGGTCAGAGCTCGCAGCCACGCTGGGCGAGACGACGGCTGAGCTGCATTTGTCAGCACACGTGCACCACCACAACCCCAGCAGCACAGAGGTTTAAACCCAACTGCCTACAGGTTTTCGTGCAAAACCTGCTCAGAGGAACTTTTCCAGCCTCTCAAATTTGAAATAGGTGTCACTAGCATAAATCCTCACCCTCAGCTGAGTCCCCCTGTGTAAGCTTTTACATGTTTTATATGCACAGTAGTTCTCAGCTAAGCATTAAATGAGTGTTTGTGCTCTAGGGTGCTGGGGTTTTTTCCTTAATGAGTCATAGGCCTTTTCTTAGAAGTTTGCTGGAACACATAAATGTGACATTAGAGGTTTACTAAAACTGCTCCAAAAAACAAGGAATGAAGTTTCAGACAATGTGAAATACTCCAGCTGGAAGAGATATACGACTTGCATGGCCGTTTTCTTGTGCTCCTCTGTCTCACAACACAGTAACAAACAAGGCTATGCTGATATGCAGTTAAAACAACACAGTGAGGTTAATAGAAAGAGATAACACATACCACACAACAAAAATATCTGCTCCAATGTAGAAAAAAGGGACAAAAACCACTTCCAGAGACAGCATCCACACAGACACAGTGAAAAATTGCATAAAAATCCAGCCAAACACTGACATTTATTGGTCGATCATCAGCACATCTGCTCATTTTGTTAAGAGCTGAAGGCTGGTCCTACTCCCAAACAAGCCAACAGCAATCCTGCTGCCAGCCTCGGGAGCCGTCACACCCCTGGAGCATCTCCAAGCAATTCCACATCACAGCCCCAGGTACCTCCGTCCTGTCAGGACTTGAACCTTTCAGGCAGTTGAATACAGCCCTCCAAAATAAGCCTTTTTAAGCTCGTAATAAGACTTACAGACACCACGCGCATTCCTACATTTCTCCCTTTTTGCTGCTTCAGTTTTGCTTTATATCATACGTTCCCAGCCCTGTCAGAGAGGCGGCACTTTGTCCAGGATGGGCATAAAAATCAAACACCTCATTATACTCTAAGACACACCTAGTTTCTCCAGCCACAGAAGAAGAAATTATTTTGGACACAACTAGTGCTGACAGCGGAACAACTCCACTTTGGCAGGCTGCGAGACAAAGCACGGACTTTGAGACCCCATAGGAGTGGCTGCTCCTCGTCTCCCACCACAGGGGCAGGGGACCTGTGGAACAGGGTCCCGCAGGACCCCAGCACCTTCACTCCAACAAGGACAGCTGCCCAAGCACCCGGCTGGCAGAAGGCACCACACGATTGCATCCTCTGCCAGCGCCGGAACTGGGTCCGGGACAAAGGAGACGCCTGCCCAATGCTGTGGGGCTCCAGCTGCTGCTGAGGAAAACCCCAGACCATAGCTCTGCCAATGTGCCATGAAGCGCTGTCCTGTGATACTTTTGGGACATATGATGTAGGTAGGAGGCCAAGCCCAGAGCTTACAAAATTTCTGCAAAATTTTTTTGGTTTTAGTAAAACTGTTCGGCTTATCGCTGCTGTTTTATTTTCTTTCCATTGATGAACAACCCTTTTAAATGTCTGGAAATTACTTTGCCAGATTATTTTTTTTAAATTGTTTTAGTATTTGGCAAATTCTCTTGCTTTCTAAACATCCAATATCCACATGGCTGTAACAGAGACATTCATATCCTAATTTATTAACTATGGATGTTAAGGCTTTCAGCTTAGACTGGTGTCTTTGCTGCTGCCACCAAGCCATCAGCAGGAACACACAAAATTGTATCATTTACACATTTTAAATGTAGAAATGAAGTAACTTCGGGAAATTTTCCACTAAAAAGCACCGACTTCAATCACGTAACTACAGCTACTTTGACAGTTACCTGTTCCTTCACAACAGGGTCATGCTTCTACTCTGCAAAATACAGTGGCCACAGAATCCACTGAACGATTTACAGTGCATGATTTAACATCAAACTGGGACATTCGTACACATAAATCTTTGTGGAGGATCAGGCACATAGGCTAGGTAAACAGCTGCCAATACTAGTTAAACTCTGCTAGGGGAATGATTTTTTACTTTGAATCTTGCTTAGGATGTCTCCCTGACCCCCCTAAGAGGGCATACCTGACTCGGTTTTTTTTGGGGGGGTGGGCACAGGGGGAAGGGTGTGTTTAAAAGCCTGATGTACGTCTGGGAATTTGAGAGCCTCTTACTTGAGGAATGCAATACAGACCTGGCTCAGAGCTTGTGACAGAGCCCTAAAAACCAAGCAGATCTAATGAATTGCTCAGTGTTTCATGCAGCGATCCCGTGGCTCTGCGATCACCAGGGGCACAGCACGCTCCAAACCAAAGCAAACTGCAACACAGTCTCCACTCAACCCTCGCAAACCAGTATCCTTTCCACGAGGACACGGGCTCTTTGGAACAGGCAAAAAGAAACTTCCTTCTCTGCATGCATTTTGCATGTAAACAATCCCCTTTACTTCAGACCCGTAGAGCTGGGTGGCTCGTCCCTTCCCTCCCCCTTGGCACATTCCTGCATCAACCTGTGGCTCAAAAGCAACCAGGTACGAGGTTCACAGGGGTACGCACATGGGTACACTTCCCAAACCTTAAGGCGGCAGGAAAGGGTAACAATTAAACCAGGAGTTACTATACCACAGCAGTGCATGTGCCTATGCCAACTCTTGTATTATACATCCAAACCTCTGTATCAGAAACCTCACCTGTGGTAGCCCCAATAAAACATGTGGTGGTTTGCTGGAAGTCACCACCCCCCTTAGCACACAGTGCTTTTATAACAATGCAGAGAGAACCCAAGAGTAAAAGCAGAAACAACACAACCAAGCAAAAAACATTTGCCATCAAATAATACCCCTGATCACAGTCAAGTTTCCTGCAACTGAAGAAAGCGGTTATCCCCATTCATAACACGTGCTTCTGTGCAAGTTATAGTAGCCCAAACTTCCATTTAATGTTAATAGTACATGTTACATGCAACTAGTACTTAATAAAATATAAACAAACTTGCATTCCACATCTCTCCCCTCCTGTTCTTATATATGACATGGTTTATCACTTCCCAGCTTCACGGAGACTCACAAGCATGTACATGGCTAGCAGGGACTGCAAGAAGCCACCTAGAACTACCCCCACATCCTCCACAGTACATTTCATACCAGAGACAAAAAAAAACAAAACAAAACAAAAAACTTCTTTCTTCCAGTTCTGTTGACTTGTGTTATCATGCTTTTTTTTTGCATCCCTCTTCATTGTCTTGAATTCTTTCTACATTCTCTCCCCACACCTTCCTACTCCTTCTTCCCTTTGGATGACCCTGCAGCTCCAGGCTTTCCCTATCACTACTTGCCATTATTTTCTTGACTGAGCCCGCCATTCACTCTCTTCCCCTCTCTGCCACTCTCATGCGCCCAGGCACACGCAGCATCACCATTCACTCTCCCCTCCACGCACACACAGCCTGCACCGCCTGTTGTCTCAGTGCAGGAGCAGTGACAGCAGGGCGGGCTCCTGGTAGTTGTGAGCCAGGACACTGCTAATTTGCACATACCCCAGCATCTCCCACTCAGTGAACACACACCTCCCTTGTCTGACCCCATTTTTGAGGGCTTTCTCACATTTCAGCTAAAAAAAGCCTGACCACTCTCAAATCAGTTTCAGCAATACGTTTTCCAGCTGTAATTGGGAGATTAGCAAAATCACATTCTGAAGTACATGACCTGTTTGAGCACTTCAGGAAGCACACCATGTAAGTTTATTTCTATTTAGATGTTTGCCTATTAAAGGCTCAAATCTGGTAGAAAAGAAGTCATTTTTCACAGGACAGCCTCAAATGTAAAAGCTGAAGGATCTCCGCTGTTCATCAAAGCTGAATGGATTTCTAGGCACAGAGAAAGAGAAATACAAAGTAATTCCCAGACAATAAATCTTTGCTCATTTCCAAAACCAGTATGATGTATCAATCATTACCTCTATTTTGATGGAAATAGGAAAGATCTAATATTTCACAAAGAAAGCTTCAGGAAATCCTAAGACAGAAAACGACACTTTAGCAAATATCTCAAGTGTTCTGGTCACCAACTACAATCTCACCTAAATTTCAATCAGATTTTCAAATTTCATCTTTAAGCAATGCAGCTGCTACGGACTTAGCACTGTTACCTGTCTTAATTTTGATCTCGCTTGTATATACACCCTTCCGTCACATCAACCTGCACACACAAAAGAAACACGAACATACAACTCTGAACTCACAAGCACACTGTAGGGCCCAAAAGCCAATCCTGCAATGCCAGCAGGATTTCTCAATGCAAAGAAACAGATTTGCATAGATGACTATGTACATAAAGGGCAGAAAGGGCCCGGATGGGTCTAGGGATCTGTTCCTTCCCTTCACCTACCTACCAGGCCAAAGGCTTTTCAACAGGATGTTAACAACTTTGTTTCTTGGTGGTGCTCCAAAAAACATGTGCTGGTACTACTGGGTGGCTTTCTAGAAAGATCCAGGAACTCTCAAAAGTCAAGCCTACTTGCTAGGGTAAGAACGGGCTTTTGCTAGACAGATGACTACAGTTACTAACAGCATCCAGACTTTGTGTCTCATTCTGAGACATCAAGCGACCCCTGCTTCGCTTGGTAAACCTCCTACAGGGTACCAAGAAAGGGGATGTTTCCCTCAGGGTGGAAAAGGGTCAGATAAAGGTGCCTGTGGAAGACAAGAAAGGTGATAGCCCTCTGTGGCGGGACCGCTCGTTTCTCACTGAGGAGTACCGCATGCGAGATGAATTTGCTGTATTTTGTGTATCAGATACAAGAGATATGGGTGTGAGGTGGCAGCAAGGGGCAGGGAAGACACTCTATGTGCAGAGATGAGGAAAAGTACCTTCACAAAGGGCACAGCACAGGGGTGTCAAAGAATGCCAGCAAGACTGCAAACTTGCTTGTCTCTCTCTAGACTTCGCACAGGCAGGAAACGATCCGTGCTCCCCCAGCCTCCCTAGTCTCGTGGTGCCTTTCCCATCTCCCCTTTAGTTCAAGATGGTGAGACAAGTAAGTCACTTCTTGCACTGGAACCCACCACCCTGACCAAGATAAGCAGGCAACCCTTGCTGGGCGGACAGCTGTAGCACAGCCGGGGCTGCCGGGGGCGCAAGATTGCTGCCTGCGCCTCTCCGTCAACTCTTCTTCCATTTCTGACAACACACCAGCGGAGCTACAGGACATACAGGGAGACCTTGTTCAAAAACAACAGCCAAATCAGCACGGCTGTTCAACAAGATGACATTTCCCTGCCCAGCAGATGACAAGCCCTAGGTTTACAGCCAGTCCCACAAGGACTGCTTTGACTTGGATGAGCACATCAAAATCCAATTTTTGCCTTAAACTGTCTTTTTCAACACCTAGATATCAGAATGAAGAATTCTGCAAAGTAAATAGAATTTAAGCCAGCGCTTGAGCTGACTTTCCAACACCCACAAACGTCTTGCTGACACCTCAGGATGCACATTCAATTTAAAACATCCCTGAAACACAACTTTGACAATTCACCTCATCACATACAAACGCTCAGCAGAGAACAGTTATGAAAGCGAGTGAAAGTACTTGTTTATTACCTCTCTTCTCAGCATCTGCCACTAAAACAAGCACATTTACTAAACTGTCAGTACCTTGACAAGGGACAGACGGGGATCTCAGAGGGTTGAGGGTGAAGCAGTTTGGGCAGGTGTTGCATAGGAAGCCGCTACAAGGGAATGAATTCTCACAGCTTTACCCAATCCAACTGCAGGCTGCTGCCAAAAGAACAGTCTCAGCCTTCTGGAGCCCTCTGTCTGCACCCTCTCCGTTGGGTCAGCTCCAGCCACCTCATCAACAAGGGTGAATTGGAGCAGCTCACCAATCCAGCCCAAAACAACCCTCCCTCTCCCCTTCCTTCTCTGCAGGTTTCATTTTCTGTAAGATCAGTGAGTGCATGTGGCTGCAACATGCTGGTGGGAGCATTTGGAAGTGGCAGGGAGCTACCTCTCAGCTGTGCAACTGGGGGTAGGGCAGATGCAGAGTGCTCCTTTTGCAGCACTGTCATCTTCAGTCAGATTAAAGCAACTGCGGAAGGGCGCTTTCCTTCTCTCTACAGATGCACTGAAGCCTGTGAGAAGAAAGGAGATGATGGAGAAGGTGAGGCAGTATGAAGGCAGGGTAGAGTTGTTGCTCCTCCAAACAGGACTGGTTAGTCACTTGACCTCAGTTTCAAAATAGCACACTGCTCAATTTTTCAAAAAACATTTTTTTGGAGGCAGGGACAGGACACACACACACAACACAGTAAAATTACCAGTGTCCTCATACAAGCATTTACTCACTAGACAATTGAATTAAGGAGCACTAAACCATCTCCTTTGTTCCCTCTACCTTGTTGGACTATTGGCTCAACACTTCTGTTCTCCATGGGCATCACAGAACATCCCGCGACTGCCTTCGGAGTGAGCCAGACACCAGCGCTAAGGGAGTGAACACGTAAGCAAAAACTACAGCTGTAGTATGTGCGAGCTGCTATGCCAATCAATGCATTTCTCCTTGCTCCCTTTTATTAACCTTGTTTAAGACCCCCTCAGGTAAGTTGACCTCAATGGCAGACTTCTCCCCATCCTATTCTCGCCCTCCTTGTCTCTGACCCATCAGCCTGCAGTCATCCCTGCCAAACCCTCAGGCACTTGCTCAGCCGAAGCTCAACATTCCCCTCCATGGGTGATCTGAACCAGAAATGCGGGATCAAGCCCACCAGGATTTATCAAAACCTCAACAACTCACAGAAATCAACTTTCTCTTTTAAAGCACCCCAGTTTTGTGGGTTTCATCTGCTTCCAGGGTGCAAGCCGCAGCAGTGCTTCTTTGTGCTGCTACAACAAATACCTACAGAGCAGCCGGTACGTACACTCTCTAGACATAAAGGTGCGAGCTTACTGCTGGTCCTACGTAGGATGCCGAGGTTTAGGGCATGCTGCAACACATTGCTACAGAATAATACCTGCAAATAGTGACACTTGCAACAGGCAAATTCTTATAAATAAGAAAAACCCACTCACAACACAGATTCCCCAGGGCTGCTTCTGGAGTCCCTGCTCGCACACCCAGCTTCCCTGGCCACTGGAAACCCCTCTCAGAGGCTCAGGACAGCTGTTAACTTGTTTCTTACTCTGAATGCATCTTATTTCTCAATCTCTAACTGTATACCACAGAAATTTTGAAGGCAACATTTCTTGCAGTTAGTGTGTTAACAAGACCTCCCATCCACCTACTCAGAAGTGCACCATTACTGTCCTCAGCTGGAGTCACTCATCTGGTGAGGAGTACCACACCAGCCACCAGACCCTGCAAAAGATGCAGTGGATGACCATCAGCTTTCTTATCAGCCCCACATGGGATGGAGCGAGGCAGTAAGCACTGCATTCGGCTTCCTTTGGGCACAAGGGCTTGTAGAAACTATGCCGCTGCAATTCACAGAAAGGTTTTCCTCATAGGAGAGGGTACTGCTCGCTCAGCTACTTCCCTCTGTCTTCCCTCTCTTCCCTCTCGCTCAGTCTGTCTCACTACAAGCATCTCACAGACGCTTGCAAGGAACCCTGCAACTCCTCCCTTCCACGCAGAGCACACTAATGCTGTACCAAAAGCAGTCCGAATTCTCATGTTTAAATCAGGGATCAAGGTAATGCATGTCTCCATCCTCCGCAACGCTCGTGCCTGTCAGAAATCACACACCACCAGAGAGCCTCTACCCTGCACCCTAGCAGCACACAAAGGCGCAGAGACAACTGTCCCCTCAAAGGCCACGCATGAGGGCTGGCTCATCCACAGCCCCTTATCTTCCCAGGCCTCCTTCTCCCTCCTCTGCCACGCGTTCCTACCCAAGAGCCCTTAACTCCTTGTCCAAGCACGGAACAAACTGCTCCTGAGGGCTGCCCAGGTCCAGGTCTGGCAGTCGCCCGGCTCATCCGCAGTCCCCAGTGCAAGAGAAACAGGGCAGCGTTTACACACTGAAGGATCATCTTTCAAAGGCATTTTAGTCTTTTCCACCCAGCACAAAGAAAGAAAGACAGGGGAGCTTAATCCTAACTAGTGTGACTACAAAATATGTTCGCTCATTTCAAGAAGTTACTTTTGTTCTATAAAGCAGCAACAGATATTCAGGAAATGACCAACAGGCTGATTTAGCCTCAGCAAGGACAGAGGGCTCTCCTCTCTCCCAAACTCCCTTCCCATCCCAGGGATGACACCGACCGGGCCAGCCTTGCACGCTGAGCAGAGCCTGCGAGGCCTCGCAGGGCAGAAACAATGCCAGGGCTCCCCCAGGCACTCTGAACTAGCACAAACATTTTATTGAATGAGGCACTAAAAATTGCTTCCCCAGCCACACTTGTCATCTATAAAAGTTATCACAGACGGCCCAACAGCACAATCACAAACAGTACAGCCTCAGGGATGCTGGAGGTTTTCGGTGAAGCTTCAGCAGCCCAAGAGGGAGGGAGGCAAACAAGAGTCGCTGTAAGCCCCAACAGCGCAAACAGCTTCTGTAACACCTCAGACAAGTCTCCCATCCGCACATGGAAGGGGAAGCGCCATGCATCCTGGCAAACTGCGTAAGGAATAGACGGGAGAGAAATCAAACACCAGGAACGGGCTATGGTGCAAGCACTTCTGACACCAGTTGGACCACAGCGTTTGCGGCGATACGGGACTTTGGCAGGGACCTGGTCCCTGGGCACCACACGCTCGCCTTCTCCACAGCCAAACCCACCCGGCTCCAGGCAGGGCCCGGACCCTGCTGCCCTCCAGCCCCGCGCCGGCCCCAGCGGCCCACTCACCGAAGTACTCCTTCTTCATGTGCATCTCCAGCTCCTTCTCCAGCTCCAGCGTCAGCGCCTCCAGCCGCCTCTCCGCCTGGCTGGGGCCGCTCTCCCGGCACGGCGTCACCTGGTAGGGGAGCTTGAATTTGGGAGCCGAAGCGGAGCCTTTGGTCGGGCTGTAGGCGTAGGGGGGCGCCGCCTCGGGGGGGGCGGCGGCCGGGTGCTGCTGGTCGTGCCGCGGCGGGGACTGGGCATGGATCTTGTGGTAGACGTCCCCCAGCTCGGGCGCGGCGCCGTCCTCCTGTAGGCCGGGCCCCAGCAGGGAGGAGCGGGGTGAGGGCAGCTGCAGCTCGGGGTAGGCGCTCATGGAGCCGCGGGAGCTCCGCGAGCTCTGGCTGGAGATGCTGGAGCGGGGGCTGACCACGGCGGCGCCCGCC
>VYZW01059719.1:4073-65753 GCA_013401315.1 Balaeniceps rex
AACGTAAACCCGTGTTGTCTCTTTGCCTTCTGCTTCCTGAAGGTGGAGCCAAACCCCCTATCAGATCTCCAAATCTTCTGAAGTTGTTCTTTATCATACAGCAAAGACTTAGCACTCCAGTATTTTTCCTTGCACGACAGAGAAAACTGGAAAGTGGATGTGAGGATTCTGTCTGGCCAAGATGCATTTTACACTATGCTAGACCTAAGACTGTAGCAAAGGAAAAGAAAGGAAAGACAAGAATAAAAAGGGCAGTCTCAATGCTGTTTGCACCATGTGTGATGAAGATCTAGTTCCATAAACTCCCAACAAAAGAAAGTGTTTAAAAAATACCGCTTGTCTCAAATACAAACTCAGGATTTCTGATTCTTACTCTTTGTGCTTCATTATAATCTCGAACATACTCATGCTCTGATAATTCTCCGTTATATATTTGAACGGCTGCTTTCAAGACTGCAGTGCTCTCTCTGAGAAGCACAGTTCTCAGGCTCTGCGGATGCATATGACACAGCAGAATTTTAGGCAGTGTGAAAATTATAAAGATCAGTTTCCATTACTGTAATTACTATATAAATCCTATCTTTAAGAGGCTTAGAACATGCCTATTTAACCTTGGTTTGAGCCGAAGCTTGGTCCAAGTCTGATAAGTTGAACACCACATTCTTTTTCTTCTTTTTTTTTTCTTTTCTCTGCAGCATCGTAACTTAGTGGGGAGTGGGGCAGGGAGGGAGATGGATCCAGCACATCCTCTGCCCTCTGTCTCTGACAGGGTGGTGGCTGTAATCGGGCAACATACCTGTCCCCAACCAACAGCAAGACTAAATGAGATGTACATTTTTTTATATCTGAAAAGCACCGTTTCTCCCCTTGGAACCTGTGGCTGCTTCTCTTACACAGCTGTACTCCACAACAGGTGTGTGAGACGGCTCGGAGGCAGACAATCCACAGAGTGCAACTAGCAGCACTTGGGTAAACCGTCAGACCCTACACTCTTTGGAGGGCTGCAGCAGTAATTCTCATCTTTTATGTCATTTGCACCACCTCAATGAAAGCGAAGGTGTTGGCTGCCCTGGTGCTTCCCCTTCAGGTAGCTGAGATGTGCGGAGCTGCCTCCGGCTGCCTTTCAGGTCAAAGCATTCAAAGCTGAGAAAGAAGTTGGCAGCACCATATGCAGAGGTTGGTGATGTCCTGCTCCATCGCTTAAGCATGCCGGACTCTTAGCAGTAGGCCAGAGAGCAGCTTTGATATGGATAGCCATTACTTGCTCAAAAGAAAGTCTGGCACAGCATTTTCCATGTCAAGAACCTGTTCTGCGGTGGGTGCTTTGCTCCCTAGTCAGCAGAGCCATAGGAATGAATTTATTAATGTATGCTGTTTCCTTTACAGAGAGTCTTCTTCAAAGTTCCTTGCATTTACCGTGGGGAAAACATGGCAAGAACATGTAAGAGGAGATCGCTGCCTGCGAAGAACTGACTGAGTGTTCACCTTGAGCCTGACGAGACTGCCCACCATATGGACTGTGTTGGCAGAGGCAGAAGCCTGGGGGATGCAGAGGTGGGGGGTAATTTTTAGGGCTTTCATTCCATGGTCCCATTGATTATAACCCTATTAAGAGGATGATGCATGCAACTTTTAAGTTATTTTGTTAACTAAGTGTAAGCAATGGATGTGTCATGCTAACAAACATAATTGCTGGTGTGTCTAATACAGTATGAAGGTACAGTATAGTGAATTTAGAAGGTTGTGGTAATCTAAGAATGTTAAAAGGGAAATGTGTGCCTGGGGGGTGTGGGGGTTGGGGAGAAAAACGACTTACTTGACATTCACTGTCTTCCTCCCAGCTCCTTTGCTAAAGTAGGAACAGAATCGGAACAAAAAAATGTTTGTTTTACAGCTGTACCAAGTTACGGCGTGGACTCGTGCTCCCCCCCCTCCTCTCCCACTTGCATCAAGTACATCCTGTACTTTTGGCAACATGTTGACTGGATATTTAAAAGCTGTGAACTGTTCTGAAAGTTTCACATACTGGGTTATGGGCCATGTGTGTTTGATCAAAATTCAATTACTGCACTGTACCATGCTTGGAAACCTATCATCCCAAGTTATGAAGTATGACGAAATAGGCTAATCTAATTGGTTCAGTATGGGAGCAGTATCAACCAAGCTTGTTATGATAAATAGCTTCCTGTGTTAAAGGTTCTCTAGAGCTTAAGTATCTTGGCTCACCTCCCTCCACAAAATAAGAATAGTGTTCCCTGGGAACAGTTACATCACTGTCCCTCTCCTACATTCACAATTAAAGGTTTGTGGATTTTTTTTCATCTTGCTGTTCCTTGAATAGATAAACCAAGGCCATCTACCCCATTCCCCACTTCCATCTCCTTCCCCTTTCCTCAGGTTAGGTCATGACATGCTTACCGTGAGTCTGCCTGTCCTGTTTCAGGACTGGGTAAGGCAAGCTTGACCAGGATGCCAAAACCCACCCTGGGCCGGAGGCTGGGGTTTGTGTGCTGGTGTGTCAGTACATATGACATGTCTGTTTGTATAAAGATTTGGAACTTTTGATGTTAAGTTAAATGTGGAAGCACTTTAATCTTTCTAAGCATCTAATAAAATAACTTTTGTACAGTGAACTTCGTACCTATGGGTGTGCTATTAGCTTCCTGAAACTGAAATTTTAGTTCATCAGTAGTTAAACGCAAATCCAGTGTGCAAGTGCTGGATTATGACTAGGGAAGGACTATGTTCTAAGCCTGGATTTGTAGTCACTAAATTTGTCACTAAGACAGTGAGCTGTCTCCCATGAGATGATACTGGCTTCGTGATTTTATCTGGTCCATCTTTGGCAAGAAGTACTTAGCTCGGATTTTGATGTCACAGTAATAGACAGTGTTAAGGAAAAAAAAAAAAACTAGAAAAGTGGCTCCTTATGCTCTGGGGATTCAATTTTTTTCCTTTCTTGAACCACACCCCCACGTGCCTCCTAACTCAGAAATCCCCTTCAGGCAAAGTAATTGTGTGATGATCATTTTATAAAGACATAATGTAGGCCTGATATTGCAAGGGCCTTTAACATTGGTGAAATTTCTCCCAAGAATAAAGTTATTCACTTACTTAAGGGTTGGTAGAATGAATCCTTATGTAAGTGAGTCTTCGTATTAGCCCCAAGACTGCCTAATACCTGGATTAAGCCTGTATGGTGATTAATGCCTATTTACTATATCTGTTATCCCACTGCATTTTGCTCTTCAGCCTTGATTAAGCCCTTTGCTTTACCATTTAAAATGTCCTGCTTAACCTTCTGCTTACAAACGTACACAGTGCTGAGGTCTGCATTTTTAACTAGAACAAGTTCTACCATAAATAATAGCATTTAATTTTAAAGTGCAATGGCTAGAGTCACCACTTGATTAAATTACAAAGAACAGCAATAGCAAACTGGGAAACATAGAGTTTTTCACCACAAATGTCTATGTCCACGTAAGAGAAAAAATATACCTTCCTCCTGCTGATTAGCACTTTCTGTGCAGTTCTTTATTTTACAGGTTTATAGAAAATTATTACCAAAAGAGCCTAAACAGTGACTCTCTGCAATTTCCCCAAATATCTTTTGAAGGAGATAAACTAGATTAATCTCTCTTTATAAAGTTCCCACAAGAAAGCTCACAGACACAGTAGCTTTACCTTCAAAAATAGAATGTGACTGTAGGCACTTATGCTAATCTCTTTTTTGGCAAATCAGCTTTTTTGTATTGAATCTTGCTTGATTGAATAGCACTGGAGCTGCCAGAGTAAATGCTATTATCAATGTACAGTAATTAAGGAAATAGTCCTTGTCACTCCAACAGTGTCCAGGCAGTGCCTTCTGTAATAAAGTTAAATGATAAAGAAATCTCTTCAAGGTGTAGACACTGGACCGGGGGAGCTCTTGACATGCAGTAAAATAACACAGTGTAGAATTACAGGTGACGGGGAAAAGTATAAATGCCCGTGGAATTCATGCTAAATGCATGTTTGATGCTAAATGTCTAAATAGATGCTCAGCACTAAAACACATAATTGTTTAATTTGTCATGTAGTTTCCTGACTCAGGGCAGTTGAGCATCTCCCAGTCTCCACCCTTAAAAAATGCGTGTGAGGGAGGGGAGGGGGGAGACCCTTCCATCATTCAGCAACTTCAAAGATCTTTTCCCCCTTCAGGCAGCAGCCTGCACAAATGATAAACCTTGCTTTAAGATCAGCAGAGCCGGGCTCTGCCAAATCCATTTGGGGAGAGAATTTCAGTAAAAAGGACTTGTCATTCCTTCCCCCTCCCTTCCGTTTCACTTGAAACTTTACAGCCTAGCAGTACTTTGGTGGATCGCAATTGTTCCTGCAGCACCCGAGAGAGAGATTCCCCAAGGAGAGAGAGAAAAACCTTTGGACATCTTCTGTATTATAACCTTATCGTATGCACCAAGAAATGTAAAATGGAGTGAAGTAGGGTAATTCTCAGATACCAGAAATGCCGCTTAATAAGCAGAGAACCCTGATCTGTGCTGCCGGAGTTTTCTCAATGCTGCTCAGCTGCAGCCCCATGTAGAGATCATTGCAGCAAACTGCTCTGGCCTAAGACATGCTGAGGTCTGCATTTGATAGCAAAGATCTTTTGTCCAACGAAGGTACATGCAGAAGATATGTTGTTTAATGGGCAATAAATAACAAGGGAAAGTATTTAATTGAGTGTGCTGGGAAATACTGCTCACGTGAAAATACACACATTTCCAAAGACACAGCTTGGGAAGCGAACGCTTGAAGGTGTGTAAGGGAAAGGCGAAAGAGTCCATAGTGACGCTGCTAAATTTCATCTTGTAAGACACACTGCTTGTAAGACACACGCAGAAGGATTCTGGCCCCTATACTGCTTTTCTCCAGCAGCCTGTGTCTTATCTAAACTCTGTATAATAATTTTCATATTTCATAAATGTGGCAGTTTTGCTCGGGTGTATGTTACTGAGGATTTTAACATTCCCTGCAACACTCTGTTTTAATGCATTGACATTCTGAAAGCTGGGCATCGTAACCTCTCCATTAAATCTTTGACACAATGAAGTGTCTTCTAAATAAAATAATTCAGAGGGATCGATCCAGTGAACTTCAGGGTGCACCTTTTCAATTATTTTTTAAAGATGGAAGTGTTTTGTGCATATTGAGCGCTAGATTTGTGGGACTGGGAGGGAGGGGAGTCACGTCTTGACAGTGGACCTGAGCTCCGCTCCAGCAGGAGCTTACGGAAATGCTTGGAGGGGAGCGAGCATGCGAGCCGTTCCCGTGCCTCCAGCACGAATCTGAACTTGGCTTTGCTGGATTCGGGCCTCTTTTCTGTGTATGTAAAACATTAATGTTCTATATATTGTTCCAAAGGATTTTTTTTTTTTTTTTTTTACATACCCCTAGCTCGACCTTCAGAACTGTCCGCTTGAATCTGAGCAGAAGTGCTCTGGTCAGAATTAAAAAAAAATTATAGCTCAGGCAGCGGGTTTTTTAATTGAGGCATGCCAAATACCAAAGGCAGATGCTTTTTCATTCTGTAGCTCCTGGATACGCGGTCTACTTTTTGGTTTCAAGGACAAAGGAAACACTTATCCAATTAGATGAGGCATGAGATTGTGACATACGGGCTCTTTCCTTAAATAAAAAAATGTTGGAAAAAGATATTTGATCCTAAGTCAATAAGTGCTATTGAAATAATGAATACTCCATAAATCCAACCATATATACAGCCTGTGTTCAGAGCCACACTGTTTTTGTCACTGAGAAGGCTGCGAGACCGCCCAGGATAAAGACCCACGCAACTCACTTGTCCAAATCACATTTTGAAGGCCTTACTTTTAAAACAGGATATACAAAAGTGTAAGCCAATTAAACTGCGAGGCAGACTTCTGCTATCTTCTCCCATTTGACATCTCTATCGAGTCGGCTCGGATGATATCAAACATGATCTGGTTGTCAGAACAGCTGAATTTCCCCCACTCGCTCAGCAAAGACGAGGGAATCTCTTGCTCCTCTTACGAGGCCTGTAGGAGCCGATTTTTTAATAGGAACGTGGCTTGCCCAAGGTAATGCGGCTTTTGTCTGCTATCGGGAGGAAATGGTTAATGCTTTATACATGTCACACTTGAATCTTAAGCGTCCTAGAAGCGCACTTGAATTTCTGCACGAGGAGCATCACACGTCTTTGTCGGAAGCTGGATGCGTTGGGGTCTGCGTTGTTTCACTCTCTCTATCTGGAGATGGGGGCAATGGTTAAACTTCAAAATAATTACAGCTCTTCTGTTTCCAGCCTCAGAGCCGTGACGTGTTTACTTTAGTCTTAACAGTTTACCAGGCAGCTGGAACTGTTGACTGATAATTGCTGCGAGTTTCTGAGCCTCCAGAAGAGTGAAGAGCCTCCTCTGTCCTCTGCCTATTGTTCGTGCAGTTTGCTTTGCCGAAATTATTGAAATTAGCGTTATCGACACTGCACGGAGGACTTGAGTCTCAGGTGCTGGGAATTAACGTTGCCTGTTTAATTACATCAGTTTACAATCTGATCTGCTATCTGTCCTTTTTCGTATAGTGTTGCTTAAAGTGAAATTGCGATCTCTCATCAAAGTGGGTGTGGGGCTGAGTGATACTGGAACAAATGGAAGTGACTGGAAAAATTGCTCTTGTTCTCCCAGCCAAGTCCAGCTGCCATTTTGATTTCTCTCCACCTTGGTGGCTGTCTCTGGACCTTTGCAGCGCTCATCCTGCCATACGCTATTGCAGAGTCATTAGTTATGTGTGACACCTAATAAAGCCCCAAACCATGGTGTTCTTGGTGACAATTCAGGATGTCTGGACCCCCGGTGATTCTGGCCAAGAAGCAGCACTCCTTGAACCCTTCCCAGCCCCAGCTGCAGCACAGATCGGGATGGAAGCTGCATCTGTGCCCATTGGCGAGGTCCCAGCAAAGGGCAGTCGCAGCACCGCCGCACCGAGAGTACCGGTGCCAATGCCCGCTGGTGGGAACCCCCCAGAGACACAGAGAACAGGGCGCAGCAGGAGGGAGCCTTCATGGAGCTCCTGGAGATGCAGATGAAGTGACGATGCTTCCCATCTTGTCTGCAGGAGCAGCAGTGTGTGAGAGCATATTATCGGTCCACTGCATCCCAGTGCCCAAAGCAACACGCGGGGCTGCCGTTCCTCCCACTGCCCACAGAGCCGGCAGCACCTGAAATGCCACTGAGCCTCCCCTGGACCGCTCTCCCCCGGACTCCAAAGGTCATTGAAACAAGCGCTGCCAGCGGTGACCCTGGAGCTGAGATTGATGGCGTGGCTTGACTTTAGGCTCTACTGCCTTGGGCCAGCTCACTCTGGCCGACAAGCTAAAACCTTGTGTAATCACGTTACTATTGCTCCCGTTGCTTTTAAGAGAGCTTGTACAGAACTCTTTATTTCTGCAGTTTGTACGCCCATAAAACCCATCCAGAATACAGCGAGGTGAGGAGGAAACACCATGAATTTTCATTGTATTCGTATTTCTGGCATAATTTACATCATGACCATGTCCCTGATGAAGAGGAGCAATAAATACCCTCTGCAAAGCTCATATTGCAATGGATGGGAGAGGAAATGGTGACCCAAAGGGTGTCACATTCTGGAAACCTGACCTGGAAAGCAGGATCCACAATTAACGAGATGGGTAAGGGAGTCTCTGGGTCTTAGCAAAGCCGTTGGATTATCATAAAAAGAAAACGGGTGCCAAACAGTTTTAAAGCATCCCATGTATTATCGATGATTTTTTCTGTTGATAGGAAGAATTCAAAGGGGTGCTATTAGCATTCTGGGAAGAGAGGGAGCGGATCTATAGCATGGCTCTCAATAAATACGTTGCTGCAGTAAACTTCTTTAGCACTTTGCAATTCACATCTGATCTCTGCTGACCTTTTTTTTCTCCTAATTAAACCTTTAGCTTGCAAATGAGCCATTTCCTCCGTCAAACTGGTATATGGCAAAGGAGGAAATTCTACCCGCGATTTATAGGAGTTTCTGGTGACCTAACTGTCTATCACAACCTTTTCTAATTGATCTCTCTTTGAATTAAATTTGACCAATTACTTTCTCCTAGGTGAACAAAGATCAGACTATCCTTAAAAGCTATTGTGCCGACGGCAGCGAACAAAGCCGGTGCATGTAGTGGATGGAAGATAGCAATCCATTTTGTGCATGTAGTGAGGAAGATGAAGGCCAACTGCCTCCAGCACCCAAAACCTCTGGTTGTCTCAACCAGCTGTTTTCCTAGAGCGGTGTTTGTTTGAAGAAACTGGTTTTGAAGGGGTGTGCATGGGGGTGACTTAGACTACTGCTCTTGCAAGCTCTGTTCACATTCTCACTTCCACGCAGAGGGGATGCAAGCCTGCCATCACTCCTGGTCTGGTTTTGGAGCTGGATGGCCAAACCAACTTCTTCCAGGTTGCTCATGCCCCATGGTCCTCTTCCAGCACAGTGATGATGTGGCAGCCTTTAAAGTCCCTTTCCAGTGTACCATCCAAGAAGAAATCCCCCAAATCATGAACCAGCTGTGCCTCCACTGGTCTGTCTCATGATGAGGACTTAGAAAGGGAAATGAAATATCTGAGATGGGCGTAACAGCACGATGTTGAAGTGCTGACCTCAAGAGTTCCAACATATTCCTGGCTGCATTATACAGTGCGTTGCATGTCCAGATGAATCCCTTACCCTTCCCTGCAGCCGAATCACGGGAGATTGGCTGGGGCAGCGTCCTGTGGCAGTGGGGACGACCTTCTTGGCTTGACCAGACAGCAAGAAGCCAGAGCTGCACTAGCCAGCAGCGACACAAGGGGAGTTAAATCAGTCCGGTCCATTAAAAAGTCATGAGTCTCACCTCAAAATCCTTTTCAGAAGTATATTCTATCCCATTTTCCTTCATCTCCTGGCTCCAGAGGGCACATTTCCAAACCTTGCTTCTACAGCTGAAATGATGAGAAATTTCCTTTCCTTTAACGGGAAGCCAGGAGGCTCCCGTCCGTGCAGGACTGCCCGTGCCACTGCAGCTTCCCAAATGTCATCAGGCTGCAAGATTTCGCACCGCTGTCACCCCTCTGCCTGCCCCATAGCAAGGGCAGTCTGTATTTCCAATGGCATCGGGTGCAAATGCTGCTGCAGCCAGCAGCTCTCGCCCTGCGGCACAGGCTCACCTGTAAAGGTGGGGGGTCACACCCCGATGACATGGGCTCTCAACCGGGGTAGCATCCCAGCTGAGAAAATGCTGGGAAAATGGCTTTTCCTTTATCCAAGTGGCTTAGGGGAGGGCTCCAGCGTGGGGTGCTGAGGAAATTCTACCTCAGAGGGAAGAGGGGACCTTTAGGAAGATTTACACCTGGGATCTTTGTATTGTCCCTCCTGTCCTTTTTTAATAAGGAAAATCAACCCATTTACCTGCATGGAGAAACTGAGGCTGCTTGGCACCCCTGGGGATGGGGCAAGGAGGCGGGGGGGTCCCCGCTAAGGTGCACGTTCCCTAAATAAATAACCACTGTGTGCCCAGTCAGGGTGTTCCGCAAGCTACAAACCTCCTCTTTGGGGTCCCCTTTGCATCCCTGGCTGGGCCGAGAGGTGCCTGTGCCACCTGGCCCAGCCGCTGCTGTTCCGCAGGCTGCGTCCCTGCCGCTCTGGGCAGGATCCCCGTTGGCAGCCACCTCGGTTCAGGAGGTTAAAAAAGTTATTAACTGAAAATCAATTGAAATAAAAAGAATCCCATCTGCCACAGTACACAACTCACTCCCCCCTGCCCCGACAGCCTTCCCCGCGCTGCAGGAAACGGAGCCGCAGCGCCCGGCCATGGCTGCGCAGCGCCTGGCCATGGCTGCGCAGCGCCCGGCCAGCCCAGATCTCGTTAAATATTAAAGCTTTGGAGGCAAAATGGCCAGTGACAAATAGCTGGACGTGGAGCAAACAAACAGTGTCATTCCTCACACGGCTGTCCCGGCGCCGGGGTTGCCAAGCGCCTCCGCGCCGGCACACACCGTACCGCGCGTGGGGATGGCAGCGAGAAAAGTTTGCCCAGCCGCTGCCGGCCACGTGAACAAACTTGGGAGATGAATATTCCTCTCCTTCCATCAGCTCCTTTCAGGCAGACTGGAAAGAAAGAAAGAAAAGGAAAAGAAAAATCCCCGGCAATATCCAGCAAAAGGACAAAATAATGAGAACGCGATGACTCACGGTGCTTTTCGGTACGCCATACAAAGGGCCTTGCTCGCCCCGGAGCTGCTGGAGCAGCGTTCGTTTGCTGAAATTATATATCCTTGGTGGGGCAGGGGGGGGAATAAAAATCTGTTGTAAGGTGATTTAATTCTGGGTAAAAGCTTTATTTGCTAGAAAAGTGATTAAAATGTGTTACATGGATAACTTAAGAGAATATTATAATTCGCAAGGGCTGGGGGGGATTCACATGGGCACCCATCGGGGAGGGCAGGCACTGGCTCCCCGTAAGCACCGGGCACCACTGAGATGCCTGGGGAGGTCTCGTCCCAAATCCCCACGTGGTGCTGAGGGAGACGCTCCCAAAGGCAGGCTGTGAGCACAGCACGGTGCCATGGGGGGACATGCCCCCTCCGGGCAGGGTGTCCCTGCACCCCACTGGCTTTATCCGATAACTTACCATTTTCCCAAATCAGAGCCAACTCCATTTTACTTAAATATTTACTAATAGTTAATGACTAATATTTAATATTAAGGGAAGAAAAGGTGGAAGCGGTGACCTGGGGTCAGGCTGGGCTCGCCACGGGGGCAACAGCAGCACGTCCCGATGGCTCTTATGTGAGGAGAAATTGTGAAACAACATACATATTTCCATATATGTGGAAGTACATGGCCTGAGGGACCCCCCCACCTTTCCTGTGGTATAGGGGCTCCTGGAGCATCCCTGTGTTTCCACTAACAAAAGCCATTATCTCACAAGGAGCAAAGAGGGAAGAGAACAGAGGGGCCAGAAATTAAATAAAAAATGAAAACTAAAATAAAATTGACAGCTAAGAAAATGGTTTTGGCCACCAGTGGAAATGGCCCAGCACCATTTCTACCAGCACAGAGGGCTCCAGCAGGACAGCGAGGGGAGGGGATGCCATCGTCCCTGCCCTCCTCTCCCAAAATACAGAAACTATGGCTTCCCTGCAGCCGGAACCACTGCATCCCCCCGACACTCCTCCAGCCCAACCCTGCCGCCTCAGTACGTACTAAAATGAGTTATGTAGGTCACCATGTAAAAACAAACAGCATGTAGATGCATGCAAATAACAAAAGCAGAACTCAAGGAAAATTTATATCGCAGCCAGAAGACTAAAGAGAGAGCGTGGAAAATGTCAGCCGCCTTATAATGCCACCCCGAAGGACCTCAGGGGCGTCTGCCAGGCCTCGTTAGTGCCTCAAAGTGCATTGAGATCCTCCCGTACACAAGCAAAATTAGTTACCGGCATCTTTCCTCTGGCAAAGTAATTGGTGGGGGTCTGCTTCACCCAGGACGAGTGATGCTCTGGGTAAAAAAGAAATTGCCTTTTTTTGAGATTTGCTTTCCAAGCAGAGGTTCCGCTCGCCAGCTGCAGCCCCATCCTGCACCCAGGTGAACTTCAGCAACTGGAAATCCTCCAGTCGGGGTGTTTCTGGCAGCTCCACTGCGGCCGCGCTCAGGTTTGCTCCGGGCTGGTGGAGCAGCCCCAGCCCAGCCCCTCCCCAGCCCCTGGGAACGGACCCTTCGCAGGTACGAGGGCTTTAGAGGCAGACAGGGGCTATCCCTGTCCCTCCTTAGCCAGAAAATAACAACAAGCCCCATCCCCCTATATTTTCGCAGGGTTTTGGCTCTGCGCGGTGAGGCCGGCCGCGGTCCCGGTGCCTCGAGCAGCGGCTGGAGAGAGGAGCTGGCCCCACGCCTGGCTCCCACTGCAGACGCACCAAATGCTGAGTGTCCTTCATCTGGCACATTTGAGCTGTAATTGCAACAGCCTGAACTACCACACGGTTTTATGTGCTGATATTTCATGACATTTTATGTACATAATCTGCATATGTTATTTTTAGCAAACTTTCTCCCTGGGACAGCCTCATGTGCACCACATCTTCTTTCCATGAGCATGTGCTGCAGTTGGGAGCAGTTTGATGTTTTTTTTCTTCTTTTTTTTTTCTTTTCCCCCTGTCAAGACCGGGTTTTGAATCGCAGAAGCAACACACACAACATAATATTTTTCTTTCTTTTCACAAGGCTACTTTAGAGGGGGAAAAAAACACAACAAAAAGCAAAGGCGAGTGAGGCAGCCCAGCTCCCATTTCCAGGCATTTCCTTGCTTGGGATGCTCTGGGGTGAGTTGCCATCTCCCCCAAAAAGAAATAGCATCCTTCTTGGGTGGAAATAGCATCATTCTTGGTGGTAACAGCATCATTCTTGGTGGAAATAGCATCGTTCTTGGGTATTTTGGGAGCAAGACAATTCTTTGGCCTTTGCTGGACGTCCTTTGCTGCAGCTCCTGGGGCTGCCGGCACGTGCGGGGCTGCAGCGAGCGTTGTGCTGTTGGGTGTTTCTGAGGAACTGCAGCTCCTCACCGCATGCGCGTGTGGGAGACGCAGCTCTTGTCTGGAGACTCTCAGTCCCTTGAGGGGGGAAATCCCACGCTTTGAAACTTAGGTCTGCCTTAAATGTTTGGTGGAGAAAATGTTCCCTAAGAAAACGGTGTTTTGTCAAACTCAAAGCATTTGTGGAAACTTACTGATTGCAACATGAACAGGAGGGACACTTTCCCATGGCAGGGTTGCTGGTCTGTGCATAAAGGAAGTGGTCCATGCAGGGATGAGGGGGTGCATGCAGGGAGGGGGTGGTCCATGAGGAGAGGAGGTGGTCCATGCAGGGATGAGGGTGTCCATGTGAGGAGGATGGAGCCCATGCAGGGATGAGGGGGTCCATGTGGAGTTGGAGGGGTCCATGTGGGGCAGCAGCTCTGCAGTGGAGCACAGCTGTGCCCAAGCCCATCACACCGTTGATGTGGCAACGGCCCCTTCCGCCTGAGAATCACCACCTGGAGATGGTCCCTGAAGGCACCAGCGATGTCCCATGGGCTCCTCCAGCCCCCATGGCCACAGGCAGAGCCAGAGTGCCCTGAGCAGAGCTTGGCCTAGGCCCTTGCTTTTAGAAAGGGGAAGGCTACCTTGTAAAACTGGCTTTTAGTTCAGAGGCTTTTCGAGGCCCACAGCTGACCAGGACGTCGGGGTTTCCATTTGAGCTAGACATCAGCAGCTCGTGGGCTTCACCGGCGGGCGGCCGAGGTCTCTGCTCCAGCACACAACCAGAAACTCGCTTCTGCTGCACCAAACAGCTGCGCGTCCCCCTGGCCCTGGTGCTGCCTGTCCCATCAGACAGGGAGAGTTTGTAAAACACAGGAGAAGAATTTGTTTAACTTTGGCATCTCGCTTGGCCTTCCTCCTGACGGTGCTGCGGCCGGTGCCCCAGGGCAGGAGGAGCAACACAATTCGCGGCACCCATCCCGGCTCCTCTGCTCCCGCACACGCCGGACATCCCCGACTGGGACCCCTGGATCGGGGGGTGCAACGGGGACACGCGGTAACGCACAGCGAGGTGCAACGCCGAACAGCACCCGCTGCAAGCGGGCACTGGGCAGCGGCGTGAGCGCTTCTGCATGAGGTACCTGGGTCCCTGGTTAAAAGCTCTTCCCGAGCGCTTGGAGCAACGAAACCTCCTTTTTCCAAGTCCTCGTTGTGTACTAATGAAGAAATAAAATAAACATTTGGTAACAAACCCAGCATATGGTTATTGTTTGCTGCAAGGACAGGGGAAAACATTACTCCATAACATGGTGAAAAGGCTGCAGCTGCAATATCGCATTACAGCGCCGCATTTTATTTAATAAAGACTCGTCCTGCCAGCCTTAACAAAATTTTTCCTTCCCTGCTCCAGCCCTGAGAGGTGGTTTCGGTGCCTTCTGCCACAATGGCCGCGGCAGGGTCGCATGTGCCCTTCGTTAGCCGAGGAATCTGCTTTCAATTCTGGCCCTTCAGATTGTATTTTCACAGCGACTCATTAGTCACCAAACGCTGACAAGCCGCTGTAAGTGTGCCATCTCCCTCATTGTTTATATGCAAGTGCAGCGATGAAAATGATTTATTTAGGTTTTAATTAAAATTTGTGGATAGACCAGTGATTTTTAGCAGTGCCGTTTCTAATTTGTGGCTGCGGGGGGGAGAAAAAAATTTTTAAAAAAATCAGTAACCTTACAGCATTTATATTTTTAGAGTTACCTCGGGCGGTTATAACCTGCTGCTCACCTGCAGCTCCCAGCCCACGCACAGCTCAGCCAGGGGCTGCGCTTCAGAGCCAGGAGAGATGTAACACCTTTGGTTCTCACGTCAAGGCACATGCCTGGGATTGCTATAGCAGGTAAATCGATGTCCCGTGAGTTTCACAACACCGGACTGAGCCCTGAGCGGACGCGGAATTGCAGCGATTTAAGGGCATGTATTTAATTGCATGTGCAGCATCACAGCAGCACTCAGGACGAAGATGGGTAACACGGGGAGGTGGCCGAGCCCCGTGGTCCCAATGAGCAGGACCGGTGACTTGTTGTTTGAAAGCAGAAGTTATCACTTAAAAATGCTTTGGAGGGTGTGGGTCACCCCCTCCAAAATAATCCGGGGTGCCTGGGTACCTTCCCCAGCACCAGCATCCTTCATCCCGACGGAGCCTGGCCGCTGCAGCGCACTGCACCATACAACCTGCAGCAATGGTAATTTATCTTGCCGGTAACTTATTTATAACTCCAAAAGAACAACCGGGAGTGGAAGGTCGAGGGGGTTGTGGTGGGCGGGTTGGCAAAGCTTTGGGGGCATGGCTGCCCCCGACGCGAGTCGCCTCCCCAGGCGAGGGGCGATGCGATGCTCTTGCTGGGCAGAGATTTTCTTGCTTCTCATGACATCAAGATGCATTTTTATAAGGTGCAATAAAGCACTAAGAGACTAAACTCGTGCCCTCCCTGAATTATGAAAGTTAGGAGCCTTTCTTGGCCTAATACCATGGCTCAGAGAAATCCCTGCTATTACCTGATGTAAATATGTATTAATTAAAGCACTTTGGAAATGCAGAGTATTGACATAATGGGCCATAATGGCTCTTCTTGAGCAATTACAATCTATCATACAGCTACGTATTTTGGGAGGCATTTTTTTTGGAGGCGCGTTATTGACCCGAGGGCCCCGGGCGGTTTCCTCCCCTTGCACAGACCCTTCCTGCCCTGGGGCCGCGGGCGCAGCCGCAGGGCTCGCATCCTTCCTGGGGAAATCAATAGAGGGGGAGGCCCTAAATCCCTTAATTTTAATAAATACGACACATTTCATCCTGCCCCCTCCCCCCCGCGTGCCTCCTCTCCCGCTCCCCATCACCAAGGGCACTTTTGAGACTTCCCACCCACCGGCAGACCCCGGGAAACACCCAGAGCAAAATATTTATACATAAAAGAAAAACTTTGTGCTTTCCAGTGGTGGAAGCCCTTTTCAAATAAAGCATTCGTCTCCCGAGACTTACACCTTCTAATTTAATTTTGCCCTAAATCAAACAGTGTATTAATCCCCAATAGAAAACATGTTCCAGTTGCACAAACAATATTTAAGTGGTATAATAGGGACATCTTTTATAAATACTTCTAACAAATCCTGAAAAAAACCGAATGTGTGGGCTATAATTAATCGAAATGCCAAGTGCCAGCTAACCAGGAAAACTCCAGCATCATAAATCTGCCCCGAGCTTTCTCACACATGCTGATGGATGGGGACTCAGAGCTTAAATATTTAACAATCAATAATTCAAATACCTATCCTGCCCTATTAAATTTGTCACATTTATTTATAAATGCAACATCCAGCTGAAGTTTCTCTAAAAGTTGTGCGTCTTCCACCCAATAACAAAATGCAGCATTTTGGAAGAAGAGCGAAAAGTTCCGAAATTTCTGTGGGAAATAATGAACAATGCGGGGGGGAATTAAACCCCATATACCAAAATAGTTGGCTGCGTCTCCTTCACCCAGACAGGTTCTGCAATGTGCAGGCAGGTGTTATGTCGTATGAATCACATTTATAGGAACATTTTCCAATTTCGTCGCCGCCCAAGGCAGGGAGCTGCCGTTCGTGCCTCTGCAGATGAATATTTCCGTGGCGCAGGGTGGGCTGCGGCCCCTGCCCCCGCATCGCCTCCTGTCCTGAGCAAATCGTGGAAAAAAAAAACAAACCCAGAGAAAGGGGTGGGTTTGGGTCTGACCTGAACGCAGTGATGCTTTGCTTTGCCCCGTGGGAGGGAAGAGTGAGACAGAAATAAATACATGCTGGGTCCGGTGCCGGCAAGTGAGAGGATGTTCACTGGCTATGACTACTACTACTGCTAAAAGTTAGATCTTGGCAGTGTGCAGCACCAGCAGCCTGGTTCCATATTTCAAAGGGTTTTGGGAAAGCGGGGATGATTGCATGGTTTATCAGGTGGCCCCTCTCGTCTCCAATGGCCTCGATAAAAATAACAACAACGGGGAAAGCTTGGCTCCGTTTCCATCCGTCCGGAGGAACGGGAGGTGGCTCAGGACACCCCGTTTGCCTCTGGAGACTTGGCCATGCCTCCAGCTGCCTGCAGCACGGAGGGTCCCTTTGCCCCCTGAGCATCCTTTATTTTAAAGGAGCACCAAAACTGACCCGAAAGGTCACAAAACTCGTGGACCCAAATTTCTGGAAGGATTTTAAAAAATGATGGCGCTGCCTATGGGTAAGGGAGGTGGGGGGTGCCAGCCGTGGCCCCTGTCCTCCCGTCCCCCCGGCACGGCCGGAGCGTGCCTGCAGGCCTGAGCGCAAGTTACGGCGGCATAAATCTCCATCGCAAATTTATTGCCATAATTCGTCAGCTCATGTTGCTGAATGGCCAAGCAGTTAATTTTAAAATGAAGTGGTGCTATTTTCATTAATACCCTTGTGCTAACTACCTATCAAAACACGCAGAGGCAATTAATAGCGTGTTGCTGAAGTACTGAACCAATAAATATTTCCAGTCTTGGCTTGTCTTCGGCAGATAAAAGACATCGGACGAACCCACCGCCTCGGTAATGCTCCCCGAGTCCCTTTCTTGTCGCATCATCAAGAACATTTAACTTTAAGGAAGAGATTAAGTAGCCAGATCCACCAGTAACAGGAATTTAAAAGGCCGTTGTTTCATGACACGCGAGTAATCCCTTCAGGATATCTGTGCAATAACAATGAGCTCGCGAGAAGATTGAAACTTTCTGAAGATTATATATCAGCAATACAAAAACAATTTGGCACAGTCCGCATTTGGAGCAAGAAAGGCAAAAAGGCCCAACGTGTTGAAATTCGGTATAAATATTTTGTCACCACCACGCTCACTGCAACTTCATCACCCACTATGCTACGGAGCATCCTTTTGAGGGAGAAAAGGGCTCACATGTGGGCTTTGGTGTTTATGGCCAGAACAGGGTTTTCAGCCTGTATTTCTTCCACTGATGAAAAATCAAATGGTGATAAATGAAACCTCACTAAAAAAGGGAGAGCCAAGGCAGCAGGCTTCTCACCCATGCACAGCGCCGCACACCTTTCGACGGGCTTCGCACCGTACAAATCGCCCTGTAAGCGCGTCGCATCGCTTCTCCCTCCAAGGCAGAGCAGCAAAGCGCCCGTGTTTCTCTGCCTAAACACCACTCCGTACTTTTTCCACCCAAAGTTTTTAATCTTCTGTTAGCAGGCTATTGCGTATTCTTCTTGTGTCCTGAGGCAAGCTGACACATTTTGATAGCGATAAATAATAAATGGGATTTATTTCCTTAGATGCTGATGGAGACCTTTTCTTCCGCAGGAAGAAAGAGAAAGCAAGAAAGAAAGAGTGGAAGAAAAAGAGAGAGAAATCAGGAGACGGTGCCCAAGCCCCAGCTGCAGCCCCGCAGGAGCCTGCTCCCACCATGGCTGTCACCCCACGTGGGGCAGGGTCTGGCCACCCTCCTGGAGCCCCTCCTGGTTCCTCCACAGCACTGAAACCCAGGGCAGCCTCAGCCAGTGGCCTCAATAATAAAGGGTATAAATAAATAATAGTGAATGATTTGTGTAGGGGGGAGGCGATGGATGAGAGCATTGGGGCCAAGTGCGAGAAAGGGGCAGCGTTAAGGAGCCATCGGTGGCCCCAGCATCAGCCACGCCAGCTGCAGGTGGGGCGATGGGGAGAAACCTTCCCTGTGTAGTGTAATTGAACTTTTTTTTTTTTAAAACATATTTTAATTTTTCTGTGTGTATTCCTGCAGGGATGTGTGTGGGTGGGTCCCTGTCCCTCCCTACCATCCCTGTGCCCCTGTGCTCACCGACGCTGCTTGGAGGAAGCATCTACCTCCTGCTGCCCCACAGGGCAGGCTGGCCCACGCCTGGGCTTGTTTCCAAGTCAAAGGGGCACCACCAAAGTTTGGGCTCATTTTTGCAGCCTTAGGATTAACTTTCTGCCAAAAAGTGGGAGTGAGTGCAGGCTCAGCACCTCTGTCTCCCCCTCCTTCTCCCCGCATCCTCCCGGGGCTCAGGGGGTGAAAGGAGGCAAGCGCCCTGGTGAGCCCCTCCTTGGGGCACTGTGTTTTCTGCAAGGACAGATTTGGCTTCTCCTTACTGTCCAGTCCCCTTCATGAGAAAAAAAGCTAAATTGAATGGGCTCCAACCTGACCTCCGCTGCCACACCATGCATTGGTGCCAGCAGGTGCCAGATCTGAAGCAGCGACCGGGACGCAGCAAGGGACACAGAGGACAGTGACAGTAGAGCTGTGCGCAGCCCAAACCCCCCCACAGGCCTTGTAGCCAAAACTAAGTGGAGGTGTGAGAAAGGAAATACCAGTGGTTTATGAGTGTCAGGCAACTATTTGTTAGAAAACACTCATTCCCCCCAAAATAAAATGGAAGAGCTGGTATTGCAGCTGGTGCTGCCCTGGGAAGGGCTGGGCGTCGCGGAGGTCTCTGTCTCCTGTCCCCCAAGGCCACACGGCAGAGCTGCACCGGCCGTCACCTCTCAGACTCCGCACCTGCTTTTAGGTAGAAAACAGGTAGAATGGCCTAAATGCAAAAAATTCCTTTCTGCAAATATTAATTTCTGCACAGATCTTTTAAGAAAAAGGTGTTGCACAGTGAAAAACTTTAAAGAAAACTTTAAAGGTTGTAAAGAAACTTAATTTTTCCTGTCCATCACCCACAGAAGCCTTGCAGAGAGGTGCAGTACAGTCAGGGGTGAGTGGGGCAGCTCTACCCGGCCAGGCTGCAAGGCCATCTGCAATAGCCATGGCCGAAACGCCGCCGACGTCTGGTACTCGGGCTCTTTGGAAATGGGGCAGTATTTTTAAAGGTTAGCTACATTTGAAGATACATTGTAGCATTTGCAGAATTAATTTCGTGGGTTAGTCTTCACTCGATGCGCTTCGTGTCTTTACTCTGGATGATTTAATCCGCAGAGGTTTGCTGAAGATTAATCTGTTATCGTGTGAGGAACGATTTTGTGTTGACGGGACGCCGACAACACAGGAAAGTACGGCCGATCTGACGGCAGTGACTCGATTTAACCAAATACTCCCGTGATTTGGGATGAAACTACTGCCCGGGAACCCCCAAACCTGCCCCGGAGAGGTCAATGCCGTGATCGGCGCCGATGCCCGTGGCCCTACAGCCGCACACACCCCCTGTGCCCAGCTGAAAGTAAATAACAACACAGCCTCTTAGCATTAGCAATTTTTTATTTTCCTTTTTTGTTGCATAGGAAATGCAGTACTTGCTTCCAGTAATTGTATTGTAATGTGAGAAGGTGGTAGCACTAATGGTTGAATACAAGAGTTAAACTAATCCACACCAGCTCAAAAAACCTGCGGAGACTTAGTTGAATAAGAATGGATGCCCACAGTGATTCTCAACCAATTACAATTTTTTTCACAGAACACAGTAAAACTAAAATGGTAACTATGAGAGTCAATACAAGTATACTAGAGGCACGAGGGGCCTGACTCATAAAAAAAAATGAACACGACATGGTATTAACACGGGTGTCAAGTGAATTTGCAGCAGATCTTTCACACGGCCAGTGGAAATTTTAGCGCCCCGAATTTCAAATTGACACTGAGGGACTTGGCTGGGCCAGTCTCAGGCAGCAGGGCAGGGCTAGGTCAGAGCTCAGCCGCGTGGAGAAACCGCACAGCCAGTCTCCAGAATGGAGAGTTCTCCTAGATTGTATTTCCAAAGCAAAGAATTTCGCAGACCTTTCCCCAAGGCAGCAGTCGCAGCCGGGCGCCGGCAGCAAGAACAGGCAGTGGCGGCGGATGCCAAGCCGGGCACTCTCTTCCTACCATGCTCCGACTAGAAACTCATCTTCTGGTTTTTTTTCCCCTCATATTACTTTGTGGATGCAGACAAAAGGAGGAATTTCACCCAACACAATTGTTTTTGTTCATGCTCGAGCATAGAAGATTAACTAAGTGGAAAATAGTCTTCCCTAAAAAAAAGCATAGAAGTACAAAAGTTCACATTGTGTACAAGTGTTTGCCTTTACGAAGGTTTTCTCTAGAGCTCAGAGGTAGCGATCTAGCATATTTTTTTCTGGTATGGACAAGATCTCTTTTGTAATCGAGTAGCCTCGTACCACCGTGTTACAAAGCCCTGGCATTGGCCAGAGCGCGGCACGGCGTCGTCCTCTCCCCTGTCTCCCCCTTTTCTCCTGCCAGCCTGTGCCTCTGGGGTGTCGGAGCATGGTCCTGCACTGCCTCGCCTCCTCCACGGCCCCTTCCCATCCATTCGTGTTCTCCGTTGGGGTTAGGGGAGGCGGAGAGGGGAAGGGGAGGGAGAGGAAAGCCAGCAGTCGCGCGTGCCGAGGAAAGCGGGGCTCGCCAAAGCGTGCGTTTGGAAAGAAAGCCATCCTCAAATTGGACGAGAAAAGCCCACCAGCCTCCCGTGTTAATAGCAAAGGAGCTTTTATGAATCGGGCCCAAAGTTTGTACAGAGTTTGTCTGAAGAAAAATATTGCAACTGTGCATGAAACTAAACAACCACATGAGGTTTTTTTTTTCTTTTTTTCTTTTTTTTTTTTTTTTTAAAGGGTTTTTTTTTTTTNTCTATATGAGGAAGTCTGGTGTGAAGAAGGGTCAAGCATGGGTACCTGGTTAACCGCTGCCCATTAAGAAATCTCTCGCAATGTGAGCTCAATCTCATTTGTGGGTATAAAGGACTGTCCCTTAAATTTGAACTTTACGCGTCTGTTCTTCAGAGCAAGCTCTCTGAATTCTTAGGGTAGCTTTTCGAGACAAAAATCTTACCAGGCACGGCTTTCTGGTCTCAAACACCATGTCCTGCCCTCTAGGGGGGGGGAAAAACAAAAGAAAAGGAAAAAAAAAGAAAAAAAAGAAAAAAAACCCAAAACACAAGTAATACTGAATTTAAGTAAATGTATACCTCCAAAATACTGAAAACACCCCAAATCAAGAAAAGACAGAATTTGCGTTCTCAGTGAAATATCTTTAAACCTATCTGACAAGAACCAAGTCAGAAAAAAAGACTAACATAACTTTGAGTAATATTCATACAGCTACTAAGCATTATGGAATAGCATGCATTAATATTGTACGGTTATTTTACATCACCTATATCAGAAGGTTCTGACAGACAGCGAAGGCTACCGGTGTAGAAAAATCTTACTTCAGAAGAGCAATATAATACAGATTTCACAGGCACTACATTTTAATATATCAGGTATTATGCTGGTTTTCTTATAATTCTTTCTGTCCTAAAGCTGGCATTATAACAATGACCGAAAAGGCAAGGATCGAAGTAAACGGAAAGTAGATACCAAAGTTGATATATTCTTTTCTTTTTTCTTTTTCAGATAGATTAGTGCATAGTTTTCATGCAGATAAACACTGCTATGCATTTACATTGTTGGAAAGCAGAGTGAATTGAGCCCAAGTTGTCACATTTTTGTAAATCATTTTGCCAGCCTGTAATAGCACCATGTAATGGATTTGCATTAAACATTAAATTGATTTCAGAATTGGTGACACAGTATTCACTACAGTTAAGTGCTATGGAATAGCTTCAATGTTACCTGCTATATATCAAAGCAATTTTCATCCCACTGCTTTTTTATTGGAAAAAATAAAAGGAAAATGTACTCGATACTAATTAGACTATTGCGCAGCCTTGGACTTGATGATGGCATAGCTGGGTTTAGTGTCAAACAGTAATACATGCATTGACTTCAAGACAAAATTGGCATTGTAAGCTTGATTTAATGAAAATCCTGCCTAGCAGGCAGTGTTAACTTCACAAGACCTGCCTCCGACAGACCTCATGAGGTTTATTTTGTTATTTATTTATTGTTTAGGTGCCATTGAAGCTCTCCTTACATTGTCATGCCGGTTATGGTTTTAATTTTGTTCGATGGAGGCCTTCTACCAAAAAAAAAAAAAAAAGATATTTCCAGAGACACAATGCAAAGTACAATATTAACTGACATTCTTAAAAAAAAAATTCACCACAAGGAAAAAAAAACTGTTTTAGGCTATGTATCTGGGTTTTTTTGTATTTTTGTACAGTAAATATTTTATAACACTGTTACTACAAAGCTGCAAATATACGGAACAAAGAGAACTAGAGAAAGAAAAAAAAAATGTTAGAGGGATTTTGCATATTCCTGTGGGCTGACTGAATACTGTGGAGTTGAGAAAACTCGGTGTTTCTTTTCCCCTTCGACCTTAAGGGGAGGGGGAACAAGCAACAGGGACAAAGTGTACCATGGCTGCCTAAACTTGAAGCCCGAAAGTTTTTATTATAAAGGAAGAAGAATAAATAATAATGGCATTGCTGGGGTGTGCGGCATGATAAAAGCAAGTGCCCTCGCTCGGAAAAAAGAGGAAAAAACAAAGGAATTAACTCAAGAAAAAGTCAATTCACGCTAAGCCATTTTTAGGGCTTTAAATTTGGATGGGTGAGGGGGTGGATACAGGTCAGAGTGTTTGTGCGTCTGACGGTTTCTGGAGAGAAGGAGACAGGGAGAAAAAAGTTGTTCGTGTGACTCAAAAAGAATGACCAGAGCGACTCGGAGGGGAGCGGGAACGTAACCTGACGTGGAGTCGGGGGCTACGGCCACCGGCCCCACTCCTGCCTGCTCCTGCCTGCAGCCTGCACACCCCAAGTGGGACCCCTCCTGCTCGGCTCCCCACTCCTGGCTTGACTCGGAGGACTAAAACACTGTTTGTTCTCTACACCTTCACAGAACGGAACTGCTGTGTTTTCTGCGTGAGAGTAAGGTGAATGTAAATTTAATTTAGTGTGTAATACTTTACAACCCCTGTTGGTTAACACCCTTGACCGCCTACCTAATGTTTTAAAGCCTTTAAAACATTTTTTTTTCTCGCAATTCTGCTCAGAGTTCCCTAACTTTAGCGTCATCAAACTTAATATGACAAAATACCTTCAAAAATACAGCATACCTGTAATGTCCATTTACAATGGTTCTTCAGTAGCCTATACTTCTCAAGCATAGGAATATGCTATACCATTGAGAGAAGAAAAATAACTGTATTTAAATACATACAAAAAGGAAACAGGAAAGTTTTTAACTTAAATCCAGTTCCCAAAGGAAAAAAAAAAAAAGCAATTCTATGAACGCTGCCTTTATAACGAACAATCAGAAATTCCACTAAGCTAATTTGACAGAAATTTTTCCTCATTTAAACAACATTACAAAAGTCCTGCATTATAAAATAGGGTAGAATAAATCAGTGTAATCAATAAAACTATACAACATACAAATTACATATCTTCTGAGTGGGCAGTTTAATTCTCTCTCTTTGCAGCCATGACTACAACATGCTCACTAAAAACAACTAACTGCCCAAACTATTGCTTAGTTTGTTTTGTTTAAAAAAGGGTGCAATTTTATTGTATATACAACCAATTTACTGGTAATACCTTGTCTCATAGCAAGGTTCTGACAAAATGTTTGTCTAGGCTTTTTTCCCTTCACTGTGAAGCACTGAAAGCTGCTATTTTTTTTTAGTGCACATATGTCTTAATAAAGTAATGCCCAGCTAAGTGCTATAGGGAAGGCAAAGGATGCTGGCTAGAGGATGTGATACCATATACTAACAATCACACAATACAATAGAGCAAAATGACTACTCAACCACTTATCAGACACATATGAAAATCCAAAACATTTTATTTTTTCCTTAAATAGAGAATAACCAGTAAACAATTTTCAGAACTTGGAAGTTTAAAAACGTGCATATAAAAATGGGCATTATATACTTTTATTGAATGTGGATTGATTGCAGTCTGCTAATAAAAATGGGTGTGGGATCTGAAGAAAAAGGAAGTTTTTTTTTTAAGGCTTGCTTGTGAAAGGAACAGTTGTAAAACAAAAATTGCTTGAAGCAGGGTTCAGCTTAGTGCTTCACAGTTTGACTGCTTCTCTAAGAAGAGCCCTTCCTGCATGTGCATTCAAAATCACAAAAGTACAAAGACAAACACCTAAAACACACTGCGTCAAGTGCAGCACCAACTTTGGTCAAATAAAAAAAAATAAAAGAAAAATTAATAATTGCTAAGCTTTTCTACATGATATAAGCAGGTATTGCATATTTTCATATATCTGGGAGAAAACAAAACAAAAAGGAAGACTCCAAATAAAATGTAAAATGCAGCAACATCCAAAAATACTGATAATCTAGCATCTACAGATCTCAGAATAGCACTGCCACTGACCATACAGGACAATAAACACTACTCCTATCTGCGGAACAACTAACATCCTATTTAATTCTAGATGTTGAAACTGACAATGGCTGACATAAAAGTCACATTTACAAAAAGTGTCTCCAAATGCTTGACTAGGGAAAAACCCCTTTCAATATAGGAACATGTGCAACAATTCCACAAATAATCGCTATCCAGGGCAAGGCACATTGATATGGAATTTTTTTTTTTGTTTCGTGCAAATTAAGAAAACAAAACAAAACATTGTTTCAGGGAAAAGATGAGGAGCAAAGTGTCTTCCCAAGAATTTCAGTTACTTGATTGTATAGGACAGTAGTAGAAACCCTTCTGAAGGGTCGAACAAACATAGTTTAAAGGCAAGTGCCTGGAATAGGGATTACAATATTGTGTCTTAATGCACTCTACTTTACCCTACATTAACTATATAAAAATTAGTTACTAACACTAGAACATGCAGAGACTTTCTCTGATTAGCTGGACTCGCCAACCAGAACGTATATATATGTATAGTATAGGAAACCTTCTTAAAGTTGCATGTGAAGCAAAGGGGTGCTCCGCTGTCTGATAGAAAAAATCACTTGCACTCTTTTTTTTTTTCTTTTTTTTTCCTTTTTTTTGTACATAAGATACAGGACGTTTGGGGTCCAAACTTTTTTTGTTTTTTTTTTTTTTCTTTTTTTCTTCTTCAGCAAGTGCCCTTGCTTTGAACTGGCATAAGTTGTAAGATCAGCATCATTCGTTTCTGTATTGTTTTCTTCGCAGTCCAGAAAATGTACCAGTTCAGGGACACGAAGGTGTTTTACTTTCTGGACCGTTTTCTCTTATTCCCAAGGTGTTTGAGAACTGATAAACCCTATATTGCCGGAAACACGTAAAATTTGTCAGAATTGGCATAATCCATTATAGTGACTTTTAGCTTATAAAATTAACAGATATTATGATTTCATTTTAGTTATGTGCTTTGATAACAGAAAATGATTAATTAGCATTTAATGTAGTTAACATATTGTGGTAAAAGCACCATTAGATTTGTTTTTTTTTTTTTAATTTTCCTTCAGTTTTAAAGGGATACAAGTTCAACAATAAAAAACATAAAAAGCAAAAATAGCTCCCCTTTTTCTTGCAAGGCTGTTTTTTACCCCAATAATTTAGAGTCCTGGGGTGGAAGGACTTGGAAAACAAAAATAGAATTTTCAACAATCTCTATCTTACAAAGATATTTAGCTATCCAATGAAATTGCACTTTACTCAATTCAAAATTCGATTGTTTTGATTGATTCCTGTCAGTTTCTGTCAAAACAGACCAACTTCCCCATTTCTGCGTGAATTTTTGTGTAATTGTTGAAAAATGTTTTTTTTTAAATGTAAGTGCAGCATTTCAAACTTTTTTTCTTTTTTTTCTTTTTTTTTAGTGAATAGTAGTAGTTCGATGTTTTAAATCGCTCTGCAATTGAGTGGAAAAAAATTGTTGACAATGCTCTTATGGTTCATGTTACATATCTAAGTGCTGACTGTAAAAAAACAAAAAACAAAAAACCAACCAAAAAAAAACCTGCAATTTTTTTTCCGATATGTTACAGAAAAACATGCTCTATGTCTGTCCGGTAAGTTATATATTGCAGAATTCAGCTACTACAAAAGTTATAGTTTAAGTGTGTTTCATGATTTCTCAAGAAGTCTCACACCTGTATGGGAAAAATCGATGAGGATACTGTAAAACAGTTAGGCTCCATATGGAAAGTGTGTTACAACAGCGAGTTGGTAAGCAGCAGCAGAGGCTAGTTCTACTCAGTGTCACCTAATGCTTACACTACCAATGAAACACTTCAAAAGTTATGAAGCCCAACCATTTCCAGCACCATATGAGAAATTACAACAGTCCTAAGTTGTCTAAAAAAAAAAAAAATAAAATCTCGAAAAAGTTACGGCCTTTGCCATTCAACCATAACGTTTGCCATTTCCATGTACTAGTTTGCTGTCGGTGTCTGCTCGCCTCCCCTTCCGCCGATGTGAAGTCGCTGCGCTGTGTTGCTGCTGCTTCCGTGTTACAGAGGTGGGAAGGGGTCTGGTGGTCTGTCCGGTGGGTGGTGGGAAGCGGAGACTTTTATCCCAGGTACCAGGACTACAAAAGAGAGAGGAGAAGTGTCAGCCCCACCGCCCGCTTTCGCTGCTTCCCAAAGGGCTCCGGGCATCGCCGCCAGCCTCCTCCACCAAGAGGGGGGCTAATTGAGACTGTGATGAATTGACCTAATTACAAAGCTTAATTAAAAATACTGTACAAATCAATATTTTTTTTTTTTTGCCGACAGTCGCTGGACATAGCTACAGATGAACGCGGGGGTCATGTCACATTACAAGTTATCAATCTTTTTAATAGATTATGGCTTGAAGATCCCTCCAGTTCACTTTTGTCTAATCCCCTGAAAAGGCGATACACATTCGCCCCTCTGTGCCATTTATCACCCTGCAGTCGGGGTTTTCTTGGGTATTTAGGCATGTGCCAGCATAAGCATCTGTTGCTTTATACTGCCCTGCTTCAACTGTCTCGCTGGAACAGATGCATAGAAATTCAACAACAGGGCTGTTTTCTTGGGAGAAACGTGGATTGCTAGAGAAAAGCCAGGATAAAGCAAATGTGGGGGAAAGTGGATCAGCGAAAATGTCCCATATCTCTGGCCATACTTCTGTTTCAAAACAAAACGTGGACCTCAACTAATAGCTTTTCTTTGGGAAATTATTTTTTTCTCTTCCTCCCCCCAAAGGGAGGGAATTCCCTGGGATTTCAGCTCCGCAACAATACCATCCTTAACCCAACCGCGCAGATGCCCAGAGCGCAGAAAGCAATTTCGCTCCTCGATAGGAAAATAAACACCATCGGAAAGCTGGAGTGGGCTCTGCTGGAGTCGGGGCAGTGCCACTGCACCGGGGAAACCCGACGCAGCCCCAGCAAGGTCAGACCGACCTGAACCCCAGATGAATAAGAGCAGTGTTAGGCCCTGGGATTGTACGCGCAGGGGGATGCTACTTGGCAATGACATATTGCTGTGGGAATACACCAACAAGCGGCAACTATTTAGCCTGAAGTAAAGTAATACAAGAAGAAAGATTCAGGTATTAAAGAGCTGTTGCTGATACCCCACGGTTTTACTCTGGCTCCCATAATATATGAGGTGCATACGTGTGCACGTATAAACTGACGACAAGTTTTACCAACTTTTTCCTCCGCTCCTTTTCAGCGTCTGATGTGATTGATAGCATAATCAACCCAGGGAGGATTTATGAACATTTACGGAAGACTCTGAGGCAAGTTTCATGTGGGACTTGGAGACTATGTGGTCTTGCCATGGAGGTAGGAACCGGTAAAATAAATAGCACGATCGGAGAAGTTGTCCTGCTTCCAATACACCTCATTAACTAACTCTTCCTCTGCTCACTCTTCTGAATACAAACACACCGGTCCTGTATCGGCTCCATCTATTGCCTACAGATTTTATATTTAGACTTATGCAGGCTGCAATTAAACGAAATAGTTCTCATATGTAAAGTTCATAAACAGAGCAAAGTTCTGGCAGGATTTGTGAAGCGATGCCAAGTCCCGTTCCCCTCCCTGATTGCAGGGCCCTACTGATTTTAGGCAGGCGCAGGGAAGCTGAGCGCGAGCCGAGCCAGAGGCACGTCCGACCATGGGCTGCAAACTCTTCCGAACTTTGCAGGGTCGTCCCTTACGCTTGTCATTTGAGCGTGACAGTCTTTGGCCGGGCTGGGAACTGTGGAAGTCCCCAGCAGGGAGTAGAGGGGTTAAAAATACAGAGCCGATTCAAATCTATATTGCAGATGTCCAATTGGCTCCCACCGCTGCGGGCCTGGCCACATGGACCACCGGCCGGGGACGGCGCGGGAGCTGCTCTGGCCTCGCCACTCCTCGCTCACTTCAAAAGCAGTTTTTTTTGAAAAAAAGCAGGAAAAACGGGCAAAAAGCGAGCAAGCCGCGGTTGCAGAGGTGGGGCTGTTCACGGAGGAGGCCCAGGGTGGCGAAGCGGCCGCGGCCGCGGTCCCCCGCGGCAGGGGCAGGGGGCAGGGGGCAGGAGCGGGGCGGCGCGGCCGGGCTCCCCGCCGCCCCGGCCGGCAGGGGATGCGCGCCGCCGCCCGTCGGTCCGTCCGTCGGCCGGTCCGTCCCCCCACGGCACCGCGCTCCTTCACGCATCTTGCTATTCAGCCTGCGCCTTGCAGACAAGGTTACCCCAGAGCGGCTCTGTAATCCTTCACTGAAATAGGCTTTATTGATTGCTCTGGTCTATTGTTCCCTTTTCAAGTCCCCCAAGTTCAAGTTCATCCTGGTGTTACATCATGTCTCGTTGCTAGGGGCAACCAGACAGCCCCAGACGTGACTATCATTAGCAAGAGCCGCGCTGCGCCCTCCCACCGCCCGCCAGCCGCTCTGACGTAGCAGCCCCGCTGCAAACACATTGAAGTATTTATTCTGCCTAATTTATGACCTCCACAGCAAGAGAGACCCCCACTCCAAAAACCAACACTGTTGTATATTTAATTAATCTGTCTTTCTCTGGCACTTGGGAAAGTTAGACAAAGGTCTAATTATTGCGTGTCGCTCCCCACACTTTTCTTTTTGGGGTGACTATTTGCATGGGAAAAGAAACGGCGAGGCTGGGCGCGAGTCCCCTCCCTCCAAAACACCTTTTTTTTCCTCCCCTGCCCTATTGACATTTCATGAAATACTTTAGCTGCTTAAGGGAATTAGAAAAAAAAAATCTGATGTGAATGTAACTCCTTCTGAGTTGGTATTCAGTAACACAAATCAACTCATGACATGTTTAAATTTAAATGCTAACCACACACTCTGTGAGTTACTTTAAAGGTTAGTTTTTAATCAATAGAAGTTGCTGACTCCGGAGTTTTTAGCGGCGCAGTGCAGCTCTGGGGCCTTTGTCTAGCGCTGGGCTTTCAAACTTTTTTTTTTCTTGAGATGATTTTAGCAATGATTTGCAGACACAGAGTGCTATTGTGCTCCTGACTAGCAACATGTCAATAAAGGAGTAGAGTTACCATGCACTAGGGTGTCAATATGACTCCTGCAGACACTGCTCAGCCTTAATACCAATGAAAAACTTAATTAACCCTTACAGGATCGACCCAAACCGCACGGCTATTTTTTAAACTTCCATGCAGGGGCTCCGGATTACCTTTACTGAAAAGCTGCTTTTAGGGGATCCGAACTCCGAGCACCTCGCAAACAGCTGCATCCTGCTTCGCCTGCTCCTGCAACCCCACTTGGATGAGATGTTTTATGGGCTGAGGCAGCAGAACAGCGAGACAGAGAGCGCATTTACCCATCAGATCCCACCAGCACTGCTCTCAGGATACCGTTTTAATTTAGAGCGTCTTACAGATGAAATGCACACACAGAATGATCCTCCTTTTCTACTAATCATTTTAATATTAAGATCTCATATCCCCCTCAAGCCTCTTATACATGTCTAAGTCTTCCTGGATTAGGTCTGAAGAGCACCATTGTCCTTCTGAAGCACCTGTGAAACTTCTCTGCAAGGGGAGAGGAGACCTCCGTGCATCAAATGAAAACGTCTAGGAAGTGTATTACGCATTTGGAGCCCTGATAGTCGGGATCTGTCTTTTGCACAATTAGGAGGCTTAGAAGGGGAAAAAAGAAGCCCGGATCCCTGCGTTCGGATGGCTGAAGTATTTTTTGCGTTCTTTCAGAGCACTGCTCAACGTGGTGCAGGCTGTGCTCTCTCATCTAACCACCTTACCCATTTTATCCCTTCACTTTCTGTAACCTATCCGACTGCACACAGACAGAGAACGGTGTGTTGCCATTCTTAATTTAAAATCTCCATTTAAATCATGTGCACTATAACAATACGGTCAGGATGACACTATCTTTGCGCGTTTTCATAAAAGAGCCAGTATTTTATTTCCCCTCTATTTACTTTGCAGTACTATTCTCCCAGCAAGTTTAGAGCTAAATGAATCCACTGGAGCTAAAGGTCCTACTCAGTAAAATTACTGCCACACAGTTGTCAGTGCCACTACGGGTCTGTATTGTCCTGCCGAGCATCTCACTGTCCTTCCTCAGCGCTCAAGGTGAAACACCAGAAAGAATTCTGCAGTCCGGTACGAGATCTTCGCTTCCCTTTCTCCAGTCAAATGAAGAAGTAATCTCATCAGGTTGAAAAGTGCTGACTAAGGATTTAATAAAGTGCCTGCAGATGTGTGTCATCTCTAAGGTATTCAACTCATGTAATGCAAAACAGTTCCACACCGAATGTGCTTATAAAATTCCATTTAACCATTGCAGAGCTCTATTTTACTGTTCTCGGAGGAGTATTATCACACTTTTTTTTTTCCCTAATTTACAGCACCATGAATGTTGAAACTCTGCACTGCCAGTATCTGAGAATCCTCACAGTAGTAAGGTTTTATGAACCATAAACAATATCTACTTGACTGAATCCTAAACAGGAAGTCTGGAATGCCAATTACGTTTCTTTGATAGCGCAAGTCTATTTGTTTCTTATGCTCTTCTGGAGATAGCAGAGACACACAAAAATCCTCAAGCGACTTCTGACAATCGGGTCCTTTGTATGGGAAGAACAGCAAGGAAACACTCTGCGATTCAGGATATTTAAAAGGAAAAAAGCTGAAAGTGCCTCTTTGACTCCGGTAGCAGTTTCTGCCTGCGTCAGGAGCCCAGAAACAGGCCCATTGTTTATTAAAATCTTCCTAAACCAGCCTTCCTGCGCGATGTGTTTTACCCCTGGCTCCCAAGCCTAACTGTGAGCACCACTCATGTGTTTTAAACCAGAAAGACAATCAAACGCAAACTTGTTAAATTTACCTCTACCTGCACATCTCCTGCCCTAACAATGAGACCTTTCAGTTTGTACAAAAAGTGAGGGTTGTAAAGCAGCCCTATCTGTTTTTCGAATTAAAAAGTTAAACAAAAGTCCTCAAGGGCAAAGTTTAACACTGCGGAAGGAGGTTGTTAATGTGGAATCCAGAACTGGGTGTGACAGTTGGCTTATTTCTCCGGGCGATGTAGGTTATTTAAGGACATTCACACGTTTGAAACTCTGACAAACTCCACACATAGGAGCTTTTGCTTCACCTAATCCACTTAGGGCTAAGACCTGGTCTGTGCTAGCCATTTTCTTCAGGTTTCAGCCCAGAGTTTGGGTGCCTGGCGGCGGGACAGGTCGGTGCCATTGGGACTTCAAAGGCAGCTGCCGTGATGGTGCGGCCGTTGCTGCCCTGGGCACGGCTGCGCTTGCAGAAAGCTATTGCTGCACAGGCCTGGGCGGGAAAATCCACCTTTGATAAGAGCCTAAATAAAAAAAACTTGTAGCTTTAGAGCTCACCGGCAAAGCGGCTGTTTGAGCAGCCGAGCTGAACCTGAGCCACGACCATCGGGCACTTGCGGGGATTCATCACGGTGCATCAGTTCAGTTGTTTTGTTTGGGGGTGACATTTCAGTCATCTGAAGAACTTTAAGGCAATCAAAAACATTAACCCCAGGAAGGTGAATCGGGGTAATGAGTCCTTCTGGTTGCAAAGATAAAACGAGAATGTAAACATCTAGGCAGCAAACTGGTCCTTTAGACATCACCTTGAGAGTGGTCCCAGGAAGGCTCTTCCCCACAGTGGGTTGTTCGAAAGCAAGGGGCCAAAACTGGGGCTTTGATGCAATTTCTAAAGGGCTGCCAGGGTGAGTGAAGGCAGCAGCAATTGAGCTTCTGGTGCGACTGGCTGGAGGGCTCCTGCAGATAATTTAACTGCCTTTGGTTTTACCCCATGTCTGAATTGGTCCCACTTTTCTATTGGTTTCTCCAGAATTTCTTCAGGCATGAAATTTGATCCTACCGCGTAAACCAAAAGGTGAATATTAAAGACAAGGTCACCTTTGTGCCTATGGAAGTTATTTTCTTAGAGCTGGGATTAATTATTTAGTAATTATATTTTCCAAAATGAAATACCAAAAGGGATGTAAGTAGCATGTTGGTCATCCCCAAAGGGACATAAAACAGTGAGTGGATCTTCTAGTTGTCCAACATCCACACCCAGGAGAGCCGCATGCCCCACTACAAGCATATTTATACTGTCTCGAGGAAGATAAAACCCATCCCGGGAGGGACACTAGTCTCCAGGCGATGTGTACAGTAGCTCTGCATCCAATAGCTTTTGCGAGAACACCAATTGTGGCAAACTGCATTAAATTACATGCAATAATTTTGTAATACGGACTTCTGCCTGCTGACTATTAAAAATGTATAGTAGTCCAAACCACTTCTCTCCTGGGACCAACAAACTCACTTCAGGCAAGATTTCTGCTTGGGTTCAAACCTCAAGTTGGGAACAGCTAGTGTTTTTAAGTAAGTCACCCCAAACCCTCCCAAACCTATGAAAACACACTCATACAGTAACTCCTGCTGTTGTTCCAGACATCTGAATGTTCCAGTAAAGTGTCCCAGCTGGCCCCAGATGTTTCTTAAGTATAAAGCAATGCTCTGAGCGCTGGACCCCCTGCTGCCTGAACCTGAAGCTCAGCGGATTAAAGATTGACTGCGCTATGACATATTCGCATTTAGCCTGAATATAATACAGCAAAGACTTATCAATGGCAAATGTTTGAAATGTAATCCAGCAAGCAGAGTAGGCTGGCACTTTGAATATGATGTATAAATAATGTATGGGAACTTAAGATCTAAATTAGATCTACAGGAAGAAATCTTTCCCTTTTCTCTGACTCTAAAAGAAAGTTCTCTCACAATGAGGTCATTTTTATGTCCGTCTTTCAGTTTACAATTTTGCTTTTAGACACAGGATCTTCCTTTTACTTCGGGAACATTTTGCGAGTTACAGTTTTCCTCCAGTTTTCTGAATAGTTCAGCGAAGAAGTTCACTTATTTGTTAGTAAATTGACTTTGAAATCTGCAAAATAACTTCTAAACTTTGCGTCGTACGCTGAAAGCTAACTGCAGTAACGCTAAACTGTAACCTTTGCTGTTTAAAAAAAAAAGATAGTGGCGTGAAAGAGAGAGAGGAAAAAGAAAGGGAGAAAGAGAGAGAAACAATCCCATTTTGGTTTTTGTTAGAGGACGGCATACTACATAGATCAGAGACTTTTCAAAAAATAAAAACCCCCACTGTACACAAAGCACAGGAAAATGTGAGGAAAAAAGGAAAAACCTAAAAGCAGCTTAGAATGTGTTAACTCTGCCATTCTGTCAGCTTAAAGAGTATTTTATGCTTGATCAACAGCTCTCTTTTATTATGCTTTTCTTTCATTCATTCAAGACATCAAAGACCAGAACCACCAGTGTACCTGATCTACCAGAAGAACTTGTAAGGGTGTTCTAAAGAAACGGGGGTATTGGGAGCCAGACACCCCTGCGGACAAGGCAGTTCAAAGAGAATATTTCAACAATGATTACATTTTGTAAATCTTTGTACGAAAGACAGCTTATTTCCTGCTTTTTTCATGAAAAATAGATTCTATCCATTAAAGTGAGCCCACAGTATGAAAGTTACTTGAGATCTGAGGTACAGCAAGCGGATTAAGTGGATGGTGAGATGAAATCTTTGAGAGAGACGATGGCTTTCTCTGATATTTGTCGCTGCCATAAGGTTTTCTGACTGGGATAGAACTTCTTTTTTTAATTTATTTGTAGACTTGCTGGTGGCAGTGAAGACATTTGTAAAAGCAAAATAAACCAAAATGAAACAGAAAGGAAAATCGTAACAAATAAAGGAACTAAGAAAACAAATGGCTGCAAAAACCTTTTGACATGTTTAAAAGAAAAGCGATATATATTTGCCCCACACCAAAAATCGCAGGCTAGCCATTTAAATACAGCAGACTACTCCAAAGCGCAGCACACAGACCCAAGCCAGCTGTTTACTTTTCAAAGCCCATGGTGGTTTCTGCATTGATAAACTATATAACCTCACACACACAGAAGGGATTTTAGCTATGCCAGACCTCATTGCTCTGTCCTGCTCTCTTTATGCGCTGTCACAGAATAAAAATGATCCCAACACAAACCCTGAAATAACATCTTGCTCCAGAAAGGATATCTTTGTAGAAATTTCCTGAGTTACTGCCAAAAAGAATTTTTTTTGCCCATTCATTCTTTCAAAGTTTTGCTATAAACACAGCCAAAATTGTTCGGGAGTAATCAGAAATGACCAAAATATGACCCACCAGCCAAGTACAGCTGTGGTGGGGAGGAAGCTGCCCCACGCCTGCGGCCCGGCCAGCAGCCACCTCTGCCACCACACCTGGGTGACACTCACCAGCATCAGCACCTCTCCTGTTCCCCTGGTATGTACATCGCCTTTTGCAAGGGAAAGAGAAAACAGCAGTATGCATTTTATCAAAGAAGCAAAAAGACGACTTTAAAACCCACGGTTTACATTTACTATTGTGATTTAAAAGTAAATACGCTGCAAAAGGGTTTTTAAATTCTGCACTTTATGCCTCGCTTTTTAGACAGCCCTGCATTTTCCTCTGCTGGAAGCACAGTTAAATTTGCTAGAGAGTGCAACACTTTAATATTTCTTATGCTAAATTTCACTTATTTCTTTCCTTCTATGAAATAAAGTGTGCATCGGGACTTGCATCCGCTTATAACTTCACGCTGGGAACTCCCGTGGAAACTGGGATGGCAGACACTGCTGCGACGGGACTTTCCAGCATTTTGCTAGGAAAAAAGTGAGCCCTTCGGGAACCGCCGTGAGCCTGCTCCCGAAACTATAGTGGCCGCGTTGTCCTCCGTTTCCCTGTGTCCCTGGACACGGCACAAAGCCGGTGGGTGCAAGGGACCCCCCAGACCTGATGGCGGGTGCACGGGGACAGCGGCAGCCCCAGCTCCCAGCCCCTCGCGGCTGTGGTCTGCCTGTCCTGGGCTCCGGCAGCGCGTTTGCAAGTTCAAGTTCAGGTTTAAGTGAAATAAAACACTCCTCGGGAGTCTGCAGCCAGTCCTCATTTACATGTGATCCCTCTGAACTTCGCCTGCGCCAGCGCGCCCTGTTTCCAGGGCCCGCCGAAGGAATGTTTTACAGTTAGAGCCCGCAGTGCTTTCTCAGGCATTTTAGACCCAGAGGCCCAAGTTTCAAGCTGCAGCATTAAAAGTTTCCACAGAGCTACTGCAGAGAGAGGGAGGAAGGCGGGGGGGAGGGAAATGAGGAGAACAATATCGTCTTAATTGTCTCTATATAGCTCCACAGTTAAAGTATTACTTTTTAAAGGGACATAATTTATTCTAGAGGCACGGTGTTATAACAACCAGTACATACTTTCACCGCGGCGTAACCCGCTCTATTCTTCATTGTGCTCTCCGGTTTTGTTGCTTTTGCAGAACTCCTTGTTACCCAGTCCCCTATACTGTACTTACAGTTTTATTCAATTTAAGCCAGTTCCTGCAGTCCTCAGGCGAGCAAAACTCCCCTGAAGCCTCAGGGGTTTTGCCTGCACCAGGACTGCAAAAATAATCTCCCCGCAACCACCGTTTCCCCCCAAGTTTCTTTACTTTTATTGCTTTAGACAATCAGGGAAAGTCATCCAAAGAAAATCAACCCCCCGTCCGGGCCTCCCAAACTCCATTTGCAGCGAGACAGCCTGAGTGCACACACACACGCACAGACACACACACACATAGACTCTGGGGGTTTGCCCCCAGGGACTCTCCTTCCCTGTCCTGTGCCAGTGGGGAGCAACGGAGTGACTGGAGCTACGTGAGGGGCCCGTGGGGACGAGGGGTCCCAGCAGGATGGGCTGCTCTGCTGGCAAGTTGCTGCAGAGACTCTGGCTCTTTGCTCTGCAGAGTTTGGGGTACAAAAGGTAGTTTTAAGACACTTTTCTTGACTGCCCTGAGAGTACTCTAGAGTACACAGTGCATGAGGAAAGTGGGGGGGATAATAACCTGAGCTGGAGGGGAGAGCAAGCGCTCCCTCCAAAATCCCCCCCGAAGCCTCCAGCGCCTGGTCTCTGCCTGCACTGGATGTCTGCGGGTAAAGCAGACAAATGAGCAGCCCCACAGTTCTGCTGAGAGAGCAAAGGCAGCGTGCACAGCCTGATAAAAGTAGGGCAAAAAATAGGGGGGGACAGGTCGGCAGAGGGCCGGGACGCGCAGGCGAGCAATTGGGCTGTGAGCAGCAGGAACAGTGGGGCTGGCGAGGTGCATGCTGGGCAGGTGCAGATGGACAGAGGGACTGCATGGGAGCTAGGGACTTCGGGACGAGGGGGCTGAGAGAACAGCACGTTTTCAGAAGTGGGCAGAGAAAGGCTGGGGTTTGGAGATCGCAGAAAAGGAAGAGGAATCGGGGTTTGGCAAGTCCTAGGTGTACTAGGCAAGAAGATCAAAACCAATCTCCAAATTAACACAAGCAGGAATAGGGCACAGAGGCAACTCCGGTGTTCTTGCCACATGGACCTTAAAATTAAAGTAGACAGTGAGTTGGAGGAATAATGAATCAATTCAGCAGTGAACCCCCCGCCCCAAATCTCCACTTAAAAAAAGAAAGCCAAGGGGGCATTGAGCTGAACGAAAAAACCCTCCTGAACACCAGAAGTTCTGATGTCTGCATTTTTCCTGATGCTTTGTACCTTGCTAAACTGAACAAACTGCTCTAAGAAAAGTGGAAGGCCGCACACCATGCCTGTGCTCAGTGCTTGGCCCCGGGGGTGTGCGGCCATGGGGATCGATGACGGGACTTCTCCTATTACACCGTGGGGAGCCCCAGGCCAGGGACGTGGTGGCCAATGAGTCTCGTACAGCTCCATCAGGGCCACTGGGATCAGGATGATAGAGGAGCTGGGTGACCAAGGCCACCCCAGCCTTTGCAGGTAGCCAGCTCTCCCGTGGAGAAATGGGAAAAGCCTTCACAGCACATGATCTGCCTTTGGATGAAGAGGGACGTATTACACATGGTTGGCTAAAGGGAGCTGGGTCTTGGCCTAGTGTGGAGTGATTTTCACACGTATTGTGAAGTGCCAATGAAAGTCGTGGTGGAGTGTAAAGTCATTAAATGAGATGAAATTAAACAATTTAGTTACTTCTGCTTCATCATATTTGTGCAGTATGGTAGGCAGAATGAATTACTACTAATGATCAAATTTAGTAATACTAATTAAACTATCTCAATTTAATTAATACTAACAGAGAAAACAGGCAAAATTACTAATGTAAACCCTGAACTTAAAATCAAAAGGTGCCTCCTCTCTTTTATGAGTCACTGAATGTGAGGCTTTTCTCTGAAAATAGACTGTATAGAAGTGGCTCTTTGTACTCAGTAAGTAAGCTGCTCCATTGTACAGAGAATTACAGCTCTCCCCCATCTTTTTTTTTTTTTTCCTTTTTTTCTAAATGTTACTACTTTTACTCCTCGTATTCCTGAAAAGCCTCCACAAGAAGAATCTGAACTCTGTTTTGACTCACGCAACATCAACAGGACTGATAAAGCAGTTACCATTACTGAGACAAATTCTGCCCTTGTTGCTACTGTTAGGAAGACGACAAGTTTATAAAGAGCCTGTGGAGCTTCCCTTGCTGGGAATGGACCAGACGGAACATAACCTGGCCTATAATTTCAGATTTAGCCTACAAGACCAGTAAATTGGGAAAACCCCCAAACTGAACCCATCAAGGAAGATCGCTTTGGAGTCATTGAGAAATAATACCTGTAGCCACAAAATAAAACCTCTAGACATACATGATGACTGCACTGCAAGCCCTCCCCATAAAGAAAACGTGAATTTTAACCTTTATCTTACTTGAAAAAGACTAGATTTTATGTGCATAGCTATAAGCAAAATACAAGCATAATTAAACAAAAATATTATTGTATTTCTAAAACAAACTCCTGCCAGTAACAAATCTTCCATCTCCTACACTCATCAACTTCAATGAATGTACAGTTGGGTCCAATACCACAGATTCAGAGACACGATCTTTAACCCAAAAGACTACAAGAAAGTCCTTCAAAAAAAAAAAAAAAGAGAAGAGCTAAGCAAGGAATTTATGCAAATTGTGTAAAAGTATTCCTGCAAAATCTCAAATCTCATTATTTAGTACATGCAAGGATGAAAAAACCTAATCCCACATGTAAATTTCATAGCTAACTTTATCCCCTTTTTTAAAAAAAAGATACCTTTTCTGTTGTCATATTTAAAAAGATGTCATTATAGCAAAAGCACAAAAGGATACCTAAAGTTGTATAAAGCTGCTCCAAGCAATGCAGAAATTCTTGTCTTCAGCCTCAAAGGTAGCTGCATTTTATTGGTAGTGACTTTCGTTACTCATATCTCATAATTAAAATTACATTTCATTGTCTTCTGAAATGTATTTAGCTGCATCTCTTCATGTGTGATAACTAGTATTGTATGGATGATGTAAGAGTTGGGTCATGTAAGTGAATATGACTAAAAATATTATGATTATAGCGTCAGTACTTTTTTCAAAATTGAATATTAATAACCAAAGTAACTAAAGGCTACATATTCAAGCCTACAAGATATGTTCACATTTAGCCTCTTGATTAATATTAGATTTTTTCTTTTTAAAAGTATCCTGGGTTTGGATTATACTTTTCCAGTTCTACCTCTGTTCAAGTAGAATATACTATAAAAACAACTGACTAAAACAAGGCAATACCTTTTGTTATTCTGACCTAAAACCAGGTAAAGTTTGAAAGCTACAACGTGGCATGTTGTTAGTAATCCTTACTAATAACAGAGACCTTTGTTAAATTTAAAATATAAACAGGTTTTAAAAAAATTGCAGTCATTTTGCTGTATTTCTTTTGAAGCCCCAGTCCTTCCCCTGTATGCTATTTACATTTGTCTAGGATAGTCCAGCACTAGGGCAGGTGATGCTCAGTGTCTCAGGAACATGAAATCTGCTGCAAACTGAAAAGTCCTTCTCCGTTAAGAAATGGCTTCTCATCTTTTGGTTCCTTCTTATGGAATTTAGTATTAATTTCAGAGCAAGATAGTCTATTTTGCAAGGTGTTCACCTCTGGAGCTTATTTATTCCTTGACCTCTGTGTTAAGGCCATTAAGCAAAGGTGATTCTTAGAACAGAGGTAGCTTAATACCTATCCATTGGGAAGGAAGTAGGGATTGTGGCCTTTAATTTTTGACCTTCATTGTAGATTGTGGTCCTAATCCTTTTGATTGCGGAATTGTTAAGAAGTATATATGGCAGTTGGCAAAAATCTTAATGTTCCAGTAAATGCAAAAGCCATAAATTCAGCTGCTGACCTTTTCCATCCAGGTCATATATGACACCTACTGGAGTTTGTCAGGCTGTGTGGAATTTATGGAGCTCATACAGGTATCAGCTGCGAAAGCTGAACTTTCATGAAATGTCTTTCAAAGGCACTTCCAAAACCCTTGTAAAAAGTCAGTATGTCTTTTTTTAAGGGTATATATTCTACATGCATTTTAAAAGATCTCATCATGCCATCTCTGCAAATCTTCAACGCTTAGGAAACTTCAGCTCTTAAATTATTACTCTTTACAAAATAGAGAAATCAGGCCATGCATGTAATTATTGTGATTACCAACTTCCAACAACCCCTTTCCAAGCCTACAGAATATGCTGAACCTCTGCACGCTCCTTTCTTTCTCATGTGCATCTCTCTGCCCCTCTCTGAAATCAATGGTATTGATGGCATATTGTCAGTCATGCAAATGTGATTTGATAGTACCCTAAAGCAGTTGCAAAAGAAGGGAAGGAATACAAAACCTACTCAGGTCCACACCGTGAGCATGAGATCAATGTTTTCAATAATACGTTTGCTGCCATGTAGCACCCTAACTGTGGCAATTAATAATGTAGAAAGAGCTGATTAACTTAAGTAAAGTGCTCTCCACTGTGTAAACACATAAAGATCTATAGGGCAAAAGAGGAAAGAACGAACAAAACGTCATTTTTATATTTTATGTGGACACATTCTTGCTTTCTATTCTGCTCTTGTAACAAGTACTGTACTAGCCACTCTGACAGAGTCAATAAATCGATCTGGGACCTGATGGAGCAGTGAGGAAGACTAATCCAATACAGCATTATCTGCAATGGAGGCTGGGGGCGGGCATGGGGTGGCCAGGAAATCGGCCGAGTCAAATAAAAGCAGTATGAGGCACATAACTATAATCTTGCCTTATACTTGCTTGTTTGATTTGTGTGTGTGTGTATACGCATGCGTGTGTCTGAACAAACATGCAGCTCTGTAGGAGGAAAGCGCTCTGCCCATGCCACATCTCCAAAGTCCTTACAATATCCAAAGTCCTTACAATGCTCCAGTTGGTCACCAGACCCTGTGGTTCAGCACGGATCAGCACCCATTCTGATTTAATCATAGTGGCAGCGTGGCCAATGAATTTAAAGATCTGATGACTCCCTCCCCCACCACACAAAAGTCGGTATCTGCTCCCCCTCTCAACTGCGCCCACCACAGCAGCAGCAAGACCTGCCGCTTACCCACTGAAAAACAAGTCTGAGCATCCCCTTCCGTGTGCTCTGTACCTGTGAACATAGGAACTGTCATGCTTTGTCAGATTAAATGGTCACTTGGGTCTGGCATTATGTCTCTGACAGTGGCTGCACTCCTCTTGGGAGGAAGATGCAAGAATCCCTATAAAGGAGACAGACCAAAATGACTTGGCCCGAGGGGAAGTTTCTTCCCAGCCCCATGCAGTAAATGGTAGGCCTTGTAAATCCATGTTAGTGGGGAATATGAGACTGAAAAAATAAAAATAAAAGAAAGTTTCCTGCTGAATGGAAAAAAGAAAACTGTTTTTTGGCAGAAGTTCTTCAAGAAGGAGAACATAGGCCATTGTTATTATGAAGACTTTTCAATGAAAATGCAGAAAATCATTGCCTTTTAGAGTAATTGTTTAGCTAAAGAAAGGTTACACAGCTTGTAGAGAATTTAGTAAGAAATTAAATCTCTCCAGCTCATTCATCATATTTCTGCATTTGCCAACTCTTCCCACCAGGCCCACACTTACTTCTTCTCTCTCTTCTCCCCTACTGTGGAGCATAAGTAATGGCCATAAAACCCACAGAAAGGGTGCCTTACACACAGGCTTCCTGTTTATTGTAAGGAGAGGGAAAAATGCAATAAGTTTAATTGCTTAGTTTGGGAAATTTGTCTATGTCCATTGTAAATAATTGTATGCTGTATCTATTGGAAATAGGATCCTTAGTGTTAGTTTCCAAAAAAAAGTCTGAACTGCTCACCAGACCCTGCAAGGAGGAGGAAGAAAAAGTACAGGAAAAAGGAACCCCCCTGCTGAGGACTAACCCAGGCACTTCTGGACTGATTTGGCTTCAGCCCACTTTGAAGATAAGGCCACATAATGGTACTGGGAAGTTTTCTATGAACCTTTACCTTTATAGTGCAGTATGTGCTTTCTTCTTAAGGTATACTGTTCTCTGTTGCTTTTTAAGAACTCATCTGAGCGCGGAATTTCATACTGCCCCTCTGCGCGAAAGCTCAATTAAACGGGCTTTATGCACTGAGCTGAACAGGCACTGAAGGGAATGGGAGTTGGGGAGTGACCCTGATTTCTGGTCACCTTTGTATCTCCTCTCTGTGGAGCACACTCCGGACTGTCGTTAGTAACTGTGATCAGAGCAGCATGTTCACGCTCATGCTGCACCGGGGACGTGTGGCCGTGGAGCTATTATGTGATCAGGGGCACATCAAGAGCACCATGACCACATGCGGGCTCTTTGCTTCCATCATGGTGGAACCATCTCAATTTTAGCTCAGTGAAGGATTCAGCCAACATTTCCTTGACTAATTTCAACAAAAGAGAAGAGCGAGTTTAATATGGCCAAACACAAAGCAAAGGCAGGATCTGAAATCTTTCAGCTTTCCCTTTCTAGGGTCTGAGACCTGCTGATGCTTGATAGAGACTGACACTGCATTTTCTATGCACATGCTCTCTAGACTTAGACTACATTTTTAGAGCCATCTCCAGGCCACCCTCAAGATCAGGCCAGTATAGCTGCTTCCTGGGTGGAAGATGAAAGACAGCACCAACATTCAGGTCACATATCAGTAGCTTGGTGCCACTGGTTCTGCAGCAAAACACTTTTTGCTCAGGAATCAAAACTTTCAGTGGTCATAATAGGCCTCAAGCCCACAAGAGCCCACCCTTCTTCAATGCCCTTCAGCCCAGGCAATTACTATAAATTAAGTGGTCACATATACAACTTTCTCTTCTCACATGCTCAACTGTTCATTATAATGGTTCTGTTTCTGATCTCTGTTTTGTGTGTCCCATTTCTTAAATGTATTGCAAATCTCTAGTAGGAAAGTGATCCACGAGGGTATAGGGCCCACATATGCTCAGGAGCGATCTAAAATTCAGATGGCACTTTGGGCACTGTGTAACTCTGCTCCGGGTGTCAAAGGAGAGCAGCCCTCGCTTCCCATTGCCGATATGGGAAAGTCCGCAGATCCCTGCTGGGTTTGGAAGAAGAGTGACCCCTCTAACTTCAGCAGCTCTCGAAAGTAGTAGTTCCACACCCCAAAATTGTGGTTTTATATCTAGTGTCTGCAGATTTCTGTTCTTTACTCAGGAGAGACATTATTCCACATTTAAATGATGTTCTGAACCTGACAGTACATTTGCTGTTATGGGCCAAGAGAAGGAAAGGGGTAGTCAAGTCTCTGCTTAAGAGTGCTTTGCAGCTTAAGTTTCTTCCAAAGCCATGCATGCTGGCCTAGGGAGGTTACTTTATGGAATATGTAGTTCTCAAGGGGCTGAACTGATTTGAACAAATGCTTCCAAATTAGTGTTCTTCATCTTCATTCACGCTCAAACACAAGTGGTGGATTTAGCCTGGAGGATAAGTATTCTTATCCTGTGGAGGAACAGTCACCTAAGCAACAAATAGCGCTGACCTGGCTTATAAATAGTTCTGCTCAGAACCCCCAAAATATAAGGCCTGATCTTGTTCCTGCAGCCTCTCATGTTCTCTGCACGTCCACTGCATATACGAGCCACACGCACCCCTTATGCTTTTTCTGAACATGAACTGCTCCGCGAAGTGAAGCGGTGGCTCAGCTGTTAGCACACTGCAGCAATACCATGGAATCCTGACCTTACCCTTCCTCCCCGAAGGCCAGCAGGTGCTGCCTGTCTGACCAGAGCAAGTCCTGGGTGCTGGAAATTAGGAGAAAGAGAGAAGGGTGCAGAGGCAGAAAAGGACAGGCAGCTTTTGGTACTCATTAATAAAGCACACCAACACAAGCTGTGCGTGAGTCTGGCAGCTCTGCGTCACTTTCTGACGGTGCAAAGGGCAGGGCACTGTGGCAGGGGTTCAGCAAGAAGCAAAAATGGAAAATCCCCATGAAGTGAGGTACATGTTTTATCTGTCAAAAGAAAAATGTGTGCACTGGTTTCTTTCTTCCATAGGGTGGCAATGGAACCTGGGCACAAAACAGCTACGCGGTTTCAGCTGCAGGAGCGGTAGCTCTGGAGGAACTGCATTAGCTTCCTATTCAAGGTGCTGACTTTGATCTATGAATCCTATACGCTTTCGGGCCTTGCTACCTGCGAGACTGCTTCCTTGCCTCCCCCCTGCCCGTGCCGCCTCCAGCCCCGGCGAGGGGCATCACCTGCACTACATTCCTCCGAATTAAGTGTTCTAGGCAGCAGTGACTGGCTGTTATCACAGAAGGACCATCTACTCTGGAATTTGCCTCCCTCCCTTGTCTGACAGAGCTCACATCTGCTAACCTACAGGACACAGCATAAAGCTCATTTTTTTCTCATGCCCTTTGTTTTAAAGTGCTGCCAGTGAAAAATTGCGGATTGCAGTTTGCTTTCTAAAAGGGTTGTAGGGAAGTAAAATAGTCTTTCCCTTGTCTCTCAAAAAGAAAGCAATTGTACAATTAGGTCTGTATATGCACCTGAGGCATAAGGTGTTCTTTTAGAGATAAATAAAAGCCTAAAAGAAGAAGCTACAAAGATACCACTGTCTAATTCAGGAAAGGCAGAAACAGGAGCAGATCTAAAGAAGTTAGCAATTTCCTTATACTATAAACATAGTAGCCCTTTTGCTAAACTTCAGTAATTTCCCCCCTAACTTACTACAGGGCAGCATTACTCTCTTACAGAGCTGTTTCACAGCATGCATTTTTGTACCTGGTCTTTATAAGGCTGGCAGCAAAAGCATGGCTGTGTTTCTGAGCTTGTTGGTGTTCATACTGGTCATTTTGCTGCCTAGATAAGCTTGTTTGACTTTTGGGGTTTTTCTCATGCTTTATTGTGGTGTGCTAGGTAAGTTATGGGTCTTTTGTTTCAATTGTTTTGGTCATAAAGGATGAGCTCTCTCTACAGCACTGTTGTAGCTGTGTGGCTCTAGGGCCCCACCAGGGAACGTGTGAAAAGACAAGACCTTGGCTTACTATCCATGATCTCACTGTAGCTTTGGGATTGTGCAAAGGCAGAAGCAGGAAGAGCTTCTGCTTCTGTTCTTCTAGAAAATAATTTTATCTTTTCCTAGAGAAAGGTAAGGGAATAAATATTTGGTTTTGCGCTTAACTAAGTTTTATAAACTAACTGTGATGGATCTGATATAAAGCATGTTTAGATTAGAGAGGGATTTTTCCTGAAACAGCTGGACAAGGGGGTGCATGATACACTTTCTCTCTTAAGCAGAAAAGAAAACCATTTAGTTTCTCACAGGTAGTAAAGCAGTTGATCCTCTGCCTGGGTGCCTGCAGTGGGAGGCAGTTTCTGTTCTGTGCATCCTCATAACCTTACTGTGTAAGGCACATGGGCTACTGGCAGGTAGGAGTGATTAGATGGAGCAGGCATGTGATGCTCAGGAGCTGTTTTTAGCATCCAAAGTATGATTTCCAGGAAGATGTAGGGTAAGTAGGTGGCAAACAGGACTCAGACTAGTAATGTTTAGTGTGAAGTGGAGCTGCAGCACACTGAATACAGCACGCTGATCCCTAAAGGAATTTTGTACTATAGAGCAAAGTGAGGGCATCAGAGATCAGCAAACACCATTGAGAGTGGCGAGTGGCAACGCAAACTCTGGTCACAAAGAGCAGGTTGCTAGTTTAGTGTTACCAGCTGCACATACTCTGAGTGCATACCCCATGTTTCACAATTACTTTTATCGCTTGGTTAGGGGGAAAAAAAACCCCAAAACTCAGAATGCTTTATTCTTTATTAGTGTTGTTGCTGCTGATGGGCTAGTGCCTAATTAATGTGATGGTACTTTCCCATTCCTCTACCACTCTCTGTATTACAAGTCCTTGGCAATACAAGAGACGTATCTATTACTTAGTCATGAGGTATCTAGACCAGCTTGCTTTTGAAATTAAAGACTGTGTACCCCAGGCATACTGTATTTCTGATTTGCATATGGAAAAGGCAGTTAAAAAGCTCATGCCCCCATATTGCTTGCAAGTCAAGTAGCAAAAGTAAATGATTTATCAAGCAAAGGTTACAACACCTGTGCCTTTTTGTCAACATATACAGAGGATGCCAAGTCAAGTGTTTCTTCTAATAGCTCAAACAGAAATTTAGATTCAAATAACCCCCCAGATAGGACAATTATGCGGTGAGCCGCTGGAGTGGCAGAGTGATGGATGGGGTAAGCAGAGGCAGTGTATGAAAAAACAAACCAACTGAAAAGTTTTGAAGCTGCTAAAACCAGACAAAGCCAACAGCCTTTTTGGGGCTTTTATTACTGAATCAGAACTACTGACTTATGTCAGTTTATTTCCTGGTCTCTTCTGTCATGGAGTTGTCATCCTGCTACAACCTTTGTCAACACAGGAGGACAGCCTTTCTCTAAATAAAATATTATATAAATTCTATAAAATTCCTTTAAGGGATTATATTTGAAGCAATGTGACATAAATCAGAACATGCTGCTAATGGAAATGTCTACTGCTAATTTTTATAATGCCCATTAAGAAAGGCATGTACTGGTTTTGGTTGTTTAAAAACAGCCCGGGACAGAATGATCCTTGCTCAAACCCAGCCATGCTGTTGTACATTTGTGTGCAATTTTATTCCAATGTTCTGTGAAAGCCCGCGAATGCCCTTGTATGGGAAATGCGACTTCTGCTGAACAGTGCTGTCACATCCCTGTGCACAGACTCACTTTTGCAGCATTTTAAGACTAATAACGATGATGCTAACTAGTGCCTGTAGTCGAATGACCCACCAATTCGAAGAGAAAATTCGGAGCCACCAAAAAGCTGATCATAATGTTTTCTTATAGTTTGTAGCAGGACTGTAATTTTAAAAAAGCAGATGTTCAGATACAGTCTTCATTTTTATTTTGTTGTTCCAGCAGTAAAGAGTTGCTTAACCCTTATATTTAAGCTTGACTTTCAGAAGCTCTGAGTGTTCACTGCTTCCTCTTGTCTAAGGGAGCTGTGTGGCCTGGCAGTTAGTGGTCCTCAGGACCCATATCTTAGGCTGACTCTGAATGTACTATAAAAATTCTGATGGAAAGCAGCCACTCCAGCTGCTTTTAATAACACAGTCCTATGTGTTTTTATATTTTCATTTTGAAAATATCCTAAGTGATCGTCCTATACACTAACGCCCTGCAAAAAGAGTACAAAAATATGTCTTTGTTTAGAGGAACGCTAAGTAAATCCCAAATCATTGCAGTTAGTATTTTTACCTCACTTCTCTGATTTAAAACACAGTCACCTTCAGAGTTGTTTCATGAATAAGTAGTGAGTTTTGCTGATAAATTATATATTTATTATCAAGTGGGTTGTGGTGGTGTAATGATGTATAGAAGCACGGAGATGCAGCTGGAGTCAGAGACTGGAAGTCAGCCTCCTTACCCACTGCAGCATGTTTGACTTTAATTGAAAGCTGTGCTTGAGTATTGTTTTTCACTGTACAGCATTGTTATTCACTATACTGCATTACACAGAAGCACTTAAAGTAAGGCTAGAGCACTTTAAAATGATTTAAGTCATAAATAAGGAGGATAAAAGTTTACAGTCAACAAACTTATCTGGGAAACCTAGGCTGCAGGATGCAAATAAGTTTAAAATATTTTGGAGACTTAATACTGTTCTGTCTTACTATATAATCAATTTACCAACTAGTAGTTTTTCAAGTCTTCTGGAAAAGGTAAGTAGCATTCTCCAAAGGGTTTCAAGTTTCCTGAGCTATGAAGGAAAAGACCAAATGCTTAAGGACTTTAACAGTATACCTTAACATTCCTGTTTCAAAATTTCAGTGCATTGCTGTGTATTCCAGTTGTTTCCAAAACGACTGGAGAAATACAATTTAAATGTGAAGGCACATGAAGACTTGTCACGTACATGAACTGAATAAAGGAAGAGGACTGAAAAGTGGGGTGCAGGCTGCATTTTGTTAAGGCATGAAAAAAAATCAGAACCTGATGGGTTAAAACCTGGCTCTGCATTGCTGGTGTACTTTCTGTGACCCTATTTAATGCAGAGAAGGTTTGAGATTCGATGTAGTTTAACCTGTGCTGTCGACAGAGCTATAAACTAAAGCCCCTAACAAACTGTACACAAAGAACAGATAGCCAGAAAACACATTGTGTTCACAGGCATCTGGTTGCAGCCCTGTAAACTGAAAATCTTCAGTAATGAATGACTTGTGTTTCACTGACAGCGTAGGTGCTGAAGCCATCGCAACGAGGAGTCTGTCTTCATGCATATACTGGACTGTGGCATGTGACAGCCATTAATCTGTATACTAACTATTCAGATGCTTATAAACGATTTGAAAGAACTTACAAGAGCTAAGAGTAGTACTCCCCAATTTGCTAATTATTTGAATTACTACTTTTTAGTCATCGCAAACAGCTCTAAACAAAATTACAAATATTTCTTGCTGTTGACCTTTAAAAGAATTGTAACATAGTCAAGCGATCACTTAAAACTACAAACTACAGTTGTCCTAAAGCACTAGTTCTGCTCACTTTTTTATACCTTCTCCCCCATGATAACGTGATATTAAGCACAGACTTAATTTTTTCAACATCTGGCTCAAATTAGCTGCTAACAAAACTGCCAACAACTATTTTCTTAATCGACCCTGGGAATTTGATACAGCTTGGAAAAAGCACATTTAAACCTCGTCCTTCTCCTAAAGAAACACAAATGTTTACTTGAGCTTCTGATTTGACCATAGCAGGACTATGAATTCAGTTAACCCAGCTTTATAGGCCTGCCTCAACTGGACTTTTTTCTCTTTGTGTAAGGAAACAGATGTGCTCGCAATTACAAAATCTCCCGCTCGCTCAAAGTCTACCATGCAAATGGCCAACCAGGAATTTGAGTCTATTTTTTTACATGGAAGTCATTTGAGCAGTCTCCCGTGGTATTCGATGGGTGACTAAGGTGCACTGTTACCTGATGGGTCTCTCTGAGCTCCTTTTGCATATGCAATTAAATGCACTGCCTACGGAACAGGTTGGAGCAAAAGTCTTTGAAAACTCAGTTCTAGAGGAAAAACTGTGCACTAGAAGCCAGTATCTTAGAAAGCAAGAGAGATCTTTCCAGTTACGAAAGCAGCGTTATTACTACATAAGCCCAAAAAAACACAACAGACAAACAAACTGAAAGTGACATTTCACTGTAGTTACTGAGACCATGTGGGTGAAGTGACAGCAGCAATGCAGCTGGCTCCGCAGGGACACGTTAGAGTACACTGAAGAAGAAGAGGCTGCAGGCATACAGAGAAGTTGAAAGCGGCCCACCTGAGTCTGTTGAGGGATATTTACAAAGCTTGGATCCCGTGGTCCAACACTGACGAATCGGTTTGCGGGGGAGGTGCTGGGTGTCGAGTAGGCTGTGAAGGGAAGGGACACATGCGTTGAGGAAGCGGCACTAGATTGCACACGAACAACACCAAAACACACTGTCTCAGAGCCACCTAAGCAGATGTTTAACATAGAAATGTGCAAACGTTTTAGAGAGCGAGAGTTTGGTTTTAGACATTGGAAAGGTTTGGTCTTAATGATGCGGATATAAACACGTAGGGGACTGGGCTGCTAGGAGAGGGCTCCTTGCCAGGCAGGATGGCAACGACGTGCGCTCAGGAAGAAGTGTGCGGGGGTCACCTGTGCTGCTCTCCATCCTAGAGGAGAACCGCTGCAAGCCTTTCCATGCTGGGATAGCACAAGAGATGTCTGTAGGTCCCAGTATTGCCTGATTGTTTTCACTTGAGTATGTGGTATCGCTGGTTTTAATGAAGTTTTGTATAGCAGTGAATTTACTAAAGTGCTTATTAACAGAATCAGACCCTTATTTCATGCTAATCCAGCATTCTCTCTCCATATAAAGTTTTGGTTTTCATACTGCTGTGGTCTGCACTCTCTAAAATGTTCACTTGATGTGTTTGACAAACTAGGAAGATCCTTTCGGTAAAAAATTAATGGGTTGCAGTTTCACTGGGGTGGTAAGTGCAATCAGTCTGAAGGCTGAAGCTGCCTTTAAAAACTGGAATGGCTCCCATAAATGTAAAGCTATTAAATGCAATGCAAGCCAAGAACCCAAATTACTTCCAAACTTGAAGTACTTTAATGATTTTATTGTTGCATTATATTCTCCACTGCAACTGTCCACAATGCCATGTACTTCCACTTCCAAAAGCTTTCAATGCATTTTCAGTCTTCCTCTCATTTGAAAATCCCCCATGCAATCTTCTCCCTTGTTCAGTTTTTTGCATGTTCAGATCTAAATTCAAATAACCTAAATAGACGCCTTAATACAAACAGTGATTCTGTCTATTTTAAATATATTTATGGGAATGCATTCTGCTGAATAAAATCCCCAGACAATCTAACTATCCAATGAAGAGACAAAAAACAATGTTAAAAGGAAAGTTACTTGCCAAATTCCAGTCAGGCTAAATATAATGTTCAGGCCTCAACATCACAGAAAAATAAAGCGAGTTAAGAGTTGGAGAAGACACTGAGTTGTCTGTGTAGATGAAAGCCTGTTGCCTTTCTGAAGGCAAAATGTTTGGTGAGGAGGCATTACATTGGAGGAGCCTTTGGTTTAAGACTGTACTGAATCAGACCAATGCTCCACCTTATCCACTGTCCTCTCTCTTACAGAGGCCATAAGCAGATGCACAGGGAAGAGTCAAAACAGGTCACGTATTTACTTTCTCAAATTCTTTCCCACCCTCTGATTTTTTTCAGCTCAGGGACACCCTGTATTTAGTGGCCTGCGAGGGATTTCTCATTGACGAATGCCCTTATCTGCCCTTGAACCCATGCAATATTCTGCATCCCACAAAGCCCTTTGGTGAGGAGTTCCCAAGTCTACGAGCATGCAGAACTGCATCCTTCCCTCCCCTCTCTACCCAAGTCTCACAGATGTCTCATGATGCCTCCTAAGTCTTACAATTATATGAGACAGCTTCACTTTCACAAAGAGCATTCCCCTGAAATCACCCCAGGAACTGCATATCTCATTTCTTACTGATCTGAGGGGAGATAAGGCACTCCTGACTTCTAAGAATGAATTCTTCCGAGTTGTTCCAGTGAGGTGAGCTTCTCTCTCCAAAAAGCTAACACCTTGCTAGTACTTGCAAAAATTGTGCAAGGAGCACCTTTCCTTCACAAAGTTTTAAAGGAATTTTTAAGTGCACTAATTCATCTTCCCAAGATGATTTTGCAAATTGCAGTGCAGCTTGCATATGAGAGTATGAACAGGTACACTGGTTGTTATTCATATCTGCAAATCAAGGAAGAAACAAACTGAGTAGATTTGGTGAGATGTTCTCCTTGTCTTTTTACCATCTTAATTCGCTTAATAATCCAAAGAAGCTACAAATTTGCAAAGGGTGTATCTCTGTTGCTAGTGCCATGTATTAAGATTCTTCTGTACTGTTTTATGGCAATTTTTTTTTTTTAACTAACTACTGAACCCTATGTTGTGCAAGACTAAAAATTCCTTCTGCAGTGGGGAAAATTAACTCAAAGCTGAAAAATCAAACATGTATTGTTTGGTTCTTCTGGTCTACTTTTAAGGAAGCAGAATGAGTGGAGAGTCCATTTAATCCCTTGGAGCAGGTAAGTTCCACTCAGAAGGGAAGGAACTCAAGATCTTGTTCACAGTTCCCTGTTGGCAGATACCTTTGCTGTGATATTTGGTAGAAAATCAAAGGGAAACCATCAGAATGCTGTCTTAAATGGCTTCTCTGTTCAAACAAAAATTCTAAAGCATTTGAAAACTGTATAATATGCACAAAAGTCCCCTCAAATGTTGCTGAGTGAATTACTATGTATACCTTTCTTCCATAATGCTCCAAACTATGTTTAACTTGCTTTCTGAAAATACTCAGATGTCAGCTTGGTATTTCCGTAAGGTCATATAACTACATTGCTAGAGCCAAGAAGTGAAGAGTACCAAAACTACATATATGCAGAGCAGGCTTTACACTGGATTCTCCCAAGATGCTAGTCCCTGCTTCACTGTAAAATGTCACGAGATGTTTGTGGATTTTAAGGGGCCATTTTGGCTCAGAATACTGAGTTGACATGGAATACACATTAGCAGTGACTCCCTTTACGGTGAAATTTGGTTCAGAAAAGGCAGCAGTACCAAGCGTTGCTTAGACCATCACCAACACGGCTTCTAGCCGTATCTTACTGGTTTCATATAAATGTCCTTGTTTGACATGGAAGTGAGATTCCTGGAAGTCTTACCACTTCTGATCCCTATACTCTGTTCTGAGATTAGGATGGGGCAAACTGCTCTCACTGGTTAAAGCTGGGTCATATTATATTATAGTATACATAGGCTAAGCCTATGGTGGGGTCTTCAAACTCCTTTTTAGGAAAGGGAAAAGCCAAACCACGGAAAGGAACAGAAGCCAGGTCTCTTAGGCAGATTCCTGATCTTTATCAGCTTTGATCCATGGGAATTGCATAGATCTACACTAGTTTACACTAGCTGATAGCTAGCCCGTTGGGCTTGAAAAGAAACATCTTCCTGCCTAGCCTAGCCTTTCTGCTACTGGAATTCACTAAAGATTGTTTGCAACATCATAGCCCATAGCCAAAGAAATGAATGTGATGCCACAAATTTGCTATGATGCTTCACTTCAGGAACAAGCAAAACAGGAGCTGGCAGAGAAAGAACATTTGCTCACACAGACAGCTTTGATATTTAGCCAAAATGGCAAGAAATTGTATGAAAGACAAGACAAACAAACAGTTTTGGGAATGTCATGTATTTTAAAATTGCCTGCAGTAGGAGAATGTTAATTTAAAATATACTTTCCTGAAATAATTTCTATTAAGTATAGGTGTGTGACATTTATCAGACAGTTCTGGATTAAAAGGATAAACTTTTGGTTGGTAAAGATGATTTGGGTGAGCGATAACCTAATGTACCACTAAGTCTCTCTTTTACAGACCAAGACGATGGGTACCTGTGCTTGATATGAAGAGCTGTTTTGCAAAGGACTAGGAGTCAGTTTAGCAGTTGTGGCATTGTAGTGAGAGAATTAACCGGAGGAACGTGGTGCAATACAGAAATTCCTACTGCAGTGCATTCTGCAGCTGAGTATCTGAGAGGGAACTGCAAATTCTAACAAATTAAATGATACAGTCATCACCCTCTTTTTTATGGATGGGGAAAGGAGCGAACAGAAAGCTAAAATGGCTTGCCCAGAGGGTGCTCAGTCAATGCATAGCAGAGAAAGGGAGAGAAATCCAATCTGATTATGAATCCAGTACTATAGCCACAAGATCATTCTTCTCATCCTGACACAAATGCTATTTAACACGAAAACTCCTTTGTGCAAAGGGACATTAACTGATAACGATCTTGCCCAACAAGGGAAAATAGCTGAGTTTCTACCCATGTAGAGTTGTGAACCTTAGAAAATAACATTTAGTTTAAATAAGCTCTTTAAAAATCATGGTGTACAGGATGGCAGTATCTTAGACTCCGCATTGGAATGAAGGCCACAGATTCTAACATTCAGATTCAGTTATGATAGTGATAAAGTCCAACTGGCATGTAGTGGAGGTGGTGTTTTCTTCGGGCAATGAGATATTAAACCCAGAAAATGTCAAGTTCAAGAAAATAATTGTGTTGTGTTTGTTATGGGTTACCAACCAAACAAAATCGAGAAGAGATCTGAGATAAGATAATTTTGGGACTGCTTCTGATATCAAGGATGTGTTCTATTGAAAAGGCTTTTTATGGAGGAAAAATGAACCCTCCCAAACTTCATGAATCCCATCTCCATTGTGTCATCTCACTGAAGAAAATGCTGGCTTTCCAAAGGGATAGGATTTGCAGCTGAAATTTTCAACTCCCAGACCATGCCTGGCCACCCAGTAGCGGCAAATCCCTGGTGTGTATCTCCAGGGGCTCTTCCTTCCTTGGACAGCACTAATGTTCATGTTTTGGTTAATGTCATAGCTGGAGAGTTTCACTATTGCTCTGAGAATCATTAACCACCTTGTTGTGATTTTTAGCTCTCATTCCCAGGAGGCCATGCTGTATTGAACAGCTGCTCCTGGCTCCTGCACCCCTCAGGAGGGCCATATTCCAATTTTTGGTAGGGCCGTAACTGCATTTTGTTTCTGCAGAGGGCTTTCTGCTAGACCAAAAAAGGGAAGGAGAATGGAGCAAATGCCAACCCCTTTCACTCCCTTTCCTTGGGGGGGGGCTTCATTCTCCTCCACACAGCTAAGGAGAGAGTCTGGCCAAAATCTAACATCATTCCTGCCTTTGTTGCATAAGTGACTTTCCAATATCCTAAAGCTCTGCAGGGCAGTCAGCCATAACTCAGCGACACTCCCAGAACCGGTGCACTCGAGCAGTTCGTAACCATGGAAAACACCTTTTTGTGTGGCTTTTATGAAACTCTGGTGAATCTGCACTTGCTATTTGAAGACCAATATTTAGTTAAGAAAAAAATAAACACCGATGAAAATGGAGGGTTGGTACTGATTGACACACTAAATGGAGTCCAATGGGCCCTTCTGGTAAACTCTCACTGTGAGGCTAGGAACTTCGGTTTGTTTTACTTTTTATGTGGCCAGCCACTTCCACTGGCTTTGGTATATATGTAATATTTTTTCTTAGAAAATATTTCCTATAATCTACTTTTCTGTAAAATTTGTCCCTAAATTAAATTATATGCTTCTTTACAACTCAAGTCACTATTATTCAAAACCCTTACGTAAAAGGAAGATGCATGCCTGAATATGTACAGAACTATATGTTTAGACATCAGCGTAGCTAATTAACAAACAGTAATTATTTTCCTAATCTTTTGTTTAAATACCATTAACTGGCTGCTCTTGAGAAAACCTCAATTCCCAATTAACATGGCAGCTGTCTGCTGAACACTGAGCCACAGTGACCAGCCCGAGCCGATACCGATGGGTGGTGTTCTGCGAACTTCAGTGGACAAATGTCAGTTTTTAAGCCAGCTGAGAATCAGGCCAGACACGCATTTAGCTTGTTTACATGATCACAGTATCACAAAAATTAAGTATTAAGATTACTGCTAAAATGATGTTGGGAATTTTTTTCTTTTAGACACCACACACTGCCAGTAAACTGAGTCACAACCGCAACGACAAATATACATTGACCTAGTTTCATTTTTCCCAGTTCTGAAGACAAGGAAATAGTAAGGCATTGCTGACTATATTCAGTGATAACTATGACTAAACATTAACCTTTTAGATTCCACCGCTGTGTCTTATTGATAGGACTTAAAAGACGGTATCTCCCGTCAGAGAGCATCAAAACTTCCTGATAGCGCAAGTGTTCGTCTGAGGTCAGAAAGAGGAGTGGAGAGGAGCGAATGAATCAACTTCTTAGCTCAACAAAAATCTGCTGATCAATTCTAGAAGTCCTGATTCTAGAAGATCATGTTCACAATCTTACCAGACTGTCTCATACTAAAACCCATTTTAATTTCTAAGCGAGCCAGAGCATCTTGCTGAGTTTGCAGTTGTGCACTATTGCGTAGCAGAAGGCAATGAAAAACTCCGAGAACTACCAGATTTTAAAAATGCCCCCTGGAACCTGTGCAAATCTCCTGAACAGTATATAAAGCTTTAAAAATGTAGGCTTTACATGGTCTGAATAGCGAATACCTCTTTGCACATCAAGCAGTGGTTGCATATAGCATTTAAATAATAAGCTTGAAAAGCACACAAAGAGATTTGCTCTTTCGATTAGATTGATTTTTGTTTGTGGATGTTATTTGGACTCCCTTCACTGTGGAACAAGTCCCCTACAGTTGCCATTAAAGCACTGAAAGCTTCCCTTTTGTTTTTAAATGTCAGTTTGAGCATAGCTTCATTAAATCATTTCACAATTAACTCCCTGAACATCCAGACTTTTTTAAAGCATCAAACCCAGCTGAATCACATTTGTTTCCCAGAAGAGTGAGTCCAAAGTGGTATCCCCAAGCGTGTATCCAGGAATTTGTATATTTGACTTGTGGCTACACAAAATACATATGGGAGCTGTGTGGGTGGTGGAGAGAGGATTAAAGCTTTCTCCCTGGGCCTAAGAAATACCATAGCTTCTTGCCCAAAATGCAGGGCTCGGGAACCAAGTCATAAGGGAAAGATGTCTGGGTTAATCTAAGGAGACGTATTCCCAAAAGAACTATAAATGAAGTGAACTCGAAAGAGTCGTTAGTTTAGCCCAGTATGTATAAGCAGATGTTTTCGATGAGGCTATATGTCTGACTTCCATGTAGTATCTATCCTCTAAAGCCTGACTTGAGATACCAACTTGCCTCCTCATGACAGTAAACAATATCCCAAAGGTCTGAGGTCTGTGTCACAGCTTAGCTACTGGCCTTGATTTCTCTCATACTTGGTTATGTGAAATGCCAACAAAGTCAGAAATAAAACTGTAACCTTAAGCTAACTCTTTTCTCGTTAACATAAAACCAGCTCAGAATTTTGTCCATCATATACAGACCGGATTGCTCTCCTACTTCCCGAGAGCTATTCCAGTCCTCATCTCTGAATAGCCGATAGACGGTGATTGCAGCACGTTGTGTGCTGCTGTTAGCCCTTGGTTCCCGCTTCGTCTATACTTACTTGGAGAAGTGGGAGAGGTGGCCCCTCCTTCTGTTGATGTAGTTGGAGGTTTTGTGTCTGGCACTGGCAGAGGCACAGGCCTAGCCATTGGTGGCGGAGGTGGTGGTGGCAACATTGGGGTGGGAAGGAATGGATTGTGCACCTTGCCTTGGCTGCTACCATTGGGCTGCGAAAAACAAGCAAACAGACAAAAATTATACTAAAAATCGGCTATTAGGAACCTCCATTAATAACAATCTACTTGAAAGTTATGTGCAATACATTTACAATTACTTGAGAAGTGGCAAAGAAAGTGCTGTGTCAAATTCTCCATTGACTTCAAGGAACTTTGTCTCTAACCCTGTGAACCTTGTGAAACTATGGAAATGCTCGCTTTTAAACATTTGTCCTATTAGCAGCTGGTCTGAACTGCCCTGGATTAAATTCTATTACTCTTTACATTTCCTGCAGCCACTAACTCATGCTCAGTGAGAGTTGACCCCTTAAATCCCTCAGTTTCGTGCCTGTTATACCCTTAGGATATCAGTGCCTAGGACTTGAGTGTAAATTTCTTAAAGATACTGCTCATTAAGAGAAAAAACAAGCATTTTTGGTGGTCTTAAAAGTCATGCTGGTATCTTATTACAGGAAAATGAATGAGTATATATTAAAGTAACTGCTCTCCCACATCCCTTTTGAGTTAGCAATAGTGTAGCTCACAGTTAGTTGCCATTAGGATCATATAGAGAAATGACTGAACTTAGAACTGCTTCATTTTACACATTAGGAAAAAAAACCCCTCCATTTGGTCTGGGGTGTGGTCAGTCACAGGCAGAATGGGCCCAACTATACAAGTGTGGTCTTTCAATTAATCACCAGAAAAACCTGTCCATAAGCAAAAGTGTTTCCAAGTATCACAAAAAAAGAAGCAGGCTTAAAAAAAATGCCACCCCTCCCCCCAACTTGTTAAGTTTACATTTTAAATGTAATACAGCCTGGACACCTGAAAAACATACAGATAGATGCCAAATACCATTATAAAGAGAAAGTAGGACAGCCTGTGAATCAGGTGTTCCATTTTAGTGACAAAAATGATGAGATCACTTTCGACAGCACTCCGCAAATTGATCTCACTGCAGTTCTTCTGGCACTGAGCATTGGCTTTTCCATTGATGATAAAAGCTCAGCTTTAAACACAGATCCATATTCTAAGTACTGCTAAAGAAAATAATATTTTAATTCCTGTTAGGGTTTCCATTAGCCTGAATTACTGGGGACAAAATACTCATACTGGCAAACGCTTGGGACCTTATTTTCATTTCACCTGCTTTGGCACTGACAAAAGGCCTTAAAATCGTGTAGGTACAAATCACACTCGTGCTAGAGCAAAAATGGTTCAGGGCATAAATAAGACTCAAATTCATCTGCATTTAACTTAACAGCACTCCCACTGACTTCAAAGACTGCAGTTACTAGTGTTTGCAGTAAGAAGCAATCCTTCAGGGATATTTATTTTTCCAACATCCAGTACCTTTAATAAACTAATATATTAGTGACATCTCTCAAACACTATCTTGTCTCACAATTAGGTCCCTTTCCTGCCAAGAAGACCCCTGCTGTATGTTCATTGTGAGTGTGCTAACAGTTCATAATGCTGAATGGTTTGGGATAAATTAAGCAAATGAATACTCAAGGAAAAAGAAAAGCACTATATTGATTTGTTGTCTAGACATAAATGTATCTGCTAACATATTGCAGACATTATTCAAAGCCAGTACTGGCTGGAATAAGTAGAGTCAGTTTTTCTGCTAGGGAAAGGAAAGCACAGAGAACAATATAGCTTATTAAATAAGTGTAATAAATTAGATGCTAATAATTAAACTAATTCTCATTAACACTTTCAATCGTGTGTACGTCAGGAGAGAAACAGTAATTTTGCCAGTTATTACTTCATTGGCTGGAAAAAGTTACATGCATTACATTTCATGAAATATTCAGAGCATTATTTTAGATTTGATTTACATAAAATTTATAAATTCTGTATTTGACCGGAATGCTATTTCAATAATAGCATGATGATTCACTTTATTTGATTAAAAAAAAAAAGAAAATGGTTATTTGAAGCTTTGGAACTCTGCTTAATTTTTCATAGAGATAAGGGGAAAAGATAACTGCTTACAGAAATAACAAACCATAATAAACTGTACTTTTAACATCTTGAGTTCAAGTACTGGTCAACTTGATCTAAAGTGCTATAAGGCAGTATTTTTTTTTTTTTAATGAACTTAGCTGATCTGAAACATCTGTTTCTCACCCTCCCTTTTCCTGCTCCTTCCCCCCCACTCTCCCCTGAACTTCAAAAATAATTAATAAAAATTATTCTGCCTTCATATTTTGTTAACCCTAGTTCCACTAGGGTTACAATGCATGCAGCAAAGTCATTTGTGGAGGGACCCAAAAGGTCACTGTATCACCAGCTTCTCTGACAGTTTAAGTTAATTTCACCACAATGTGGTCGAGTGTTTTTTTGGGGAGGTTTTTTGTTGTTTTTTTAAATATTTTTGCAGTAGCAGCATTTTTTTTTCTTCCAACTACTATTCAAGGTGTGTTCCTATGTGCATCATGCTGTTAAAATAATCCCATAATCCCATGGTTAACTTTACATAGGACAAACACTTCTGAAGAAATAAAAACGGCTTCCTTACATTTAGGAACCCCACCTGTCCAGCCTGCTGACCAGCGTCGGGGCAGACAAGTTGGACAAACTCTTTCAGAGTCTCCTGAGGATGATAGCGGATTGCTGGGTGTGAGAAGTATGGCCCAGGCTGTTGAATAATGGGTGATGTTGGAAAATGAAGAGTCGATGGTGTTGCATGTGGACTTGCTATAGGAAAGAAAACAAAGAAGTTATATAGAGTTTTGCCTTTGGAAAATAAAACAGCTTAAATCTACTGTAGTTTTAGTCTTTTTTTAAATGTACAGTATTGTTTATACATCTGATCTTCACAATTAATATATTAGACCACATTGTGTCCTACACTCACTTCATCTAGATCCTGGAAGCAAACGGAGCCAGACATTTTGAAGGATTTTCTATATTTTTAGTGGACACGTATAAAGGAATCAGCAGTCCTTTGTGAAAGTGAAAACTATTCATCACCTTAAGAGCAGCCCTCATCAATCAGGCAATAAAAAAATGTATTTGGGAGATTAGGGTTGATTTAATTGACATTTCATATAACTTGGATTTACACATATGAATCCATTTTATATTGTACTGTAAATGGCTGATAATTTAAAGATGGTCTAACACTTCTTGTTGTTGGGATTTTTTTCCACCTCAGTTTAGGAACATTTATTTTAAGTAACATGTTTTCATCTAATGAACATGCACGAAGTGGCAAGATCGTTCTGAAAATTACATTTACATTTCTCCTGAATAATGTTAGGCTCAAATCTTCAGCAAGTCCCCAGCTTGCATTCAGGGATAAAGTTTAATTTGGTGAATTTAGGGGCCAACAAGCCAGCTGGAAAATGTACTACAGTGAAGGTGTAAAGGTGTAATGTACACAAGCCCATTGGCAATGACAGATTTTACCCTCAGCTGATTTCAGCAGAACTACAAATGCAGCTGAAGAGCCTTATGCTCTCCTACATTATGTGACACCTTTGCCCAGTTCTTTGGCCTTCAAGATACATTGGGTTGGACCCTTGTGAGCTAACAGTGCTTTCCACTGTTAGTTGTCACTATGAGGTAGCAACTGCTGCCACTCATAGTGCTATGATTTCTCCCTTTCCCCTCTAAACGAGAATTCACTCTTCCTTTAGAATGGCCAATTAATCTGGTTGCACACAAGCTCATCTGTAAATCATAGTTTATTTCTCACCAAACAGTCATCATTGCATCCCTGTTGCTCCTTGGCATGCTATCCTAGTAATCTTTCGAGGGTGTCCATGTGCATATACTGCACTTGTACACCACACATAACCGATTCGATAAAGGCTTTGCAAGGGAGGTAACATCCTACAGAAACTCATGTGTTGGCTTTGAAGTAAGTTAAATATACAAGAAGGAAAAAAAAGCCTTTGGCACTTTTCGAAAAATTGGAGAGATGCAGGAAAGTTAACTAAAATCAAATACAAATGAGCAAACACTCATTTCATGACGAATGTTATGAAAAACCCTCAGTTAAATAAAAGCTAAAATCTGCTTCTTAGTCTTGTTCATCGCCAGTTTAATAATATGACACTTCATTAATAATTTTTTCTTAAGCATTATTAAACCATTAGCAAACTCATAGCCTGAAGATGTGGATAAAACATGTACTCATAGACAGCAGCAAGGAAACCTACTGCATTATCCTATAAACATTCATTAAGGGTTCGCTGGGCAGCACTTCTGTGCACTTCTTTCTCCACAACTGGATAGGAATGACTGCTTTGACATCACCACCAAAAAGAGCTGCACTCATGCCTGTGGTGCTGATATGGGATGAATATGAAGCTCTCATCCTTGCCATGAAAAGCTCCCCTCTATCCTTGTTAACCCCACAAGTCTTCCAAGTCTGGTCTTCTTAATACTGTTTAAAATATTCACAACAGAAAGAGAAACACATACTAAATGTGTGGTACTAAATAGGAAAACACCACTGAAAGCAAGCATGGAGATGATGAACCAAAAGATAGCGTGCAGCCTTAAACTATCTCTGATCAAAGTAGATGAATATCCAGT
>VYZW01059721.1:1410-18437 GCA_013401315.1 Balaeniceps rex
CTTTAATTAAAGGAACTTTTCCAGAACTCTTAACATTTCAGAAGGTCTAATGAGGCATCAGAAACCCATATATAGACAGTAAAGTATGAACATTAATTCTCACAGTGATCTAATATGAGATTTTCTTTTTCCTGCTTTCTTTGGTTCAAACAAGGAATCTTAAGCCAACGATGCCAAATGACTTCTGTCAGTGATATGCAGTAAATGGCTGGTAGACTTACAGAAATGTTAATATTGTAGCCGTCAAGAGAATGATTTAACTCAGAGTAACATTGTTTGTAAAACATCCATTGGATGGCAGAAAGATGTCAAGATTCTAGNTTGCAATTGTAGTCTTGACTTAAAATTACAATAAATAGGAGTTTTGACAGATGCAAGATGATTAGCTACTTCACTCCCAAGGGAAAACCTACAACCAACCCCAAAATTACCCTGTGAATTTTAAAGCTCTAATGTAGTCCATGTACAAGTCTCCCATTTCATATCTAGTTAAAATTTAAAAAAAAAAAAAAAAATTGCTGGTCANCAAAATGTTAGAAATAGAATGCTTTTTCAATTTACTGAATTATTATTGATTATTCTAGAAGTCTGTCTGCTAGGGCTCATGGGAAACTGAATCATTCATCATTATTATGCTTGCAATTGTAGTCTTGACTTAAAATTACAATAAATAGGAGTTTTGACAGATGCAAGATGATTAGCTACTTCACTCCCAAGGGAAAACCTACAACCAACCCCAAAATTACCCTGTGAATTTTAAAGCTCTAATGTAGTCCATGTACAAGTCTCCCATTTCATATCTAGTTAAAATTTAAAAAAAAAAAAAAAAAATTGCTGGTCATATTTGAGAAGTCCCTATATTAATACCAAAGACAGTAAAAGTCTAGATTATCTTAGGCCCTCCACTATTGCTTTGAAGCCTCTAGGAGGGGAAAAAAAACCCCTTCTCATCTTCTCTATTTGTCAGTAGTCTGATTTGATCGAGCAACCCTGACATGAAAAGCAGGAGACAGACTTACAAACTTGGCACTTCCAAGGTAAAAAAGCAGATTGTCAGCAACTACAGTCTTCACATTGACAATGACAGTGTTGTATGTTCCCTTCTTTATTTCTGGTCTGTATGTGCGAATACAATTGCCTCCAGAGGACACAGACACTTTGATCTTCAAAAAAAGCATAGCAGAAAGAATTCAGTTTACTGCTTATTATTCCAGAAATAACTTTAGATGCTTTCAAATAATTATAAGAATATTTTACTTTTTTCTTTCTTCCTTCCCATTTCTGTGTTACAAGTACCAGGGAGTTGCTTGGATATGCACAGGAGGTAGAAATGGCATTTTCTTTCTGGGATTGTTTATTAAAAGGAAATAAAACTCTTTCTAGCATTCAGATTTGAAAGGACAAACTGTATGGATTAAAAATAGCTAGAATATATACTGGTCTAACACAAGCAGCAGTGGAATTCTAGCAGCAGATATAGTCTATAAGTAGAACGTGCAGCCAGGAAAATAAGCAGCACTCCTGAAGGGATCACAGCACATTGCTATCAGGTAGACAGGATGATCTATTTTTTCCTTGTAATATCTTTGATTATGCCAATTTAAGACACCTTTTAACAATTATTTTTAAACCAACAGTTGTGTCTATCACTGCTTTTACATAGCCCTTAATGGAGTTGGTATGCATAACTAAGTTTCATTTTCACAGCTGAGTGACATATGCATTTGGATATGTGTGCTAGTTTCCTCAGGCTCTGAGCACAGATAAAAATGGTATACTGTTTGCTTTCATAATGCCAGCACAGACATAATGACAGTACAATGGTATTTCAATTCCAGCTAGACAAGTTTATGTATTAGAGTAGATGTACATAATGGCATCACCTTATGCTTAGGGCAAAATTTGTCAAAAAGGAGATCCATTATATGACCAAACTCATGATTTCCCTATCTCAGAAATGCTGAGCAGTTAAGTACTTCAAAGCCTTCAGACAGAAGATGAATGTAACAAAACCATATCATCACTGTAGCCTGTCTTTCTATTGTGGGCAAATTTTATCGAGTGTATGGAATACACTTCTTTCCCAGGATCTTACTATTCTTGTGGATTTTTTTTTTCAACCATTTTTCAGGAAGTTTTTAAGTACCATCTTCAAGAATTTTTTTCCTTTGCTACATTAGGTCACAAGCTGAATAACCTTAGTATTAACCAGCTGATCCTCAAGTTTAGAGTATTACTGAGTCAGGGAGACGGACTCCAAACTCATTAAATGGACTAGAAATATACCCTTAACTCAAATTCGAGTCCTCAGAACTGTTACTGGACAAAGAAAGTCAAGAATATGGGAAAACAAATACACTCAGCAATTTCAGTGAGTTTGAGATGGTGTCATTCTCAGGTAATATAAGTTCTATGAAATGAAATCAGGGGCTTAATAACAGTGCTGAGGCAAAAAAATACATTTTCGTTTTCACAAAAAATCAATGATGTTGAGACTCTTCTGCTGTACTATCATCCACAATACTTCTTAAATAATAACCTTTCCAGATACATTCCTACATTCCAGATGTTATCCATTTAACAAGGGCATGTTTTGAATGAAGAAACAAGACACAGAATGAAAATCATCAGAATATTCTCTGTTTATCTGAGAAATTATACTCCATTATTTGCTGTCTTTACACGTTTAGAATTAGAAAGGATTCACGCTGTGGAAAAGAAATAGAAAAGTAGAAAATAAAATCCCATCAATACTCAAAAGGTCATCTTATTGAGAAAGAGGGCTTACCGAATTGGCTTGCTTCCGAGCTTGGTTTATCAGCTCTTTTATCTGAGAAATGTTTTTCCCTAAGTTATCCTGAAGTTCTTTGATTGGCTTGATTTTATCTAGCAGGCGATCTGCTTCCTTTTCTAGGGTTTTAATACTGGAATCTGCATCAGCAACTTCATAAGAAAGAACAAGACAGAGTTTTAGAGAATAGTGTCAAAGAGTAATTATACATTGCAATAATAAAATCAAAGAAAATTCTGCATACACAATACTCAGGCGATTGTATATGCCACTATGAGGTACACACAGACCAGGAAGCTATCTGAACAGAATAAGATAATTTAAGAATATTTAGAATGAAGTTAAAGTAGCAATAGTAGCAAATGCAGGTGTTAAAGCAGGATTTTGAAGCAGTAGCTATGCTTCAGGTCAGGACAATACTAATGGAAAACATTTCCTGTAGCAAAATACACTTATGAATGAAATATTTACTTTCCTTTTTTTTAAACTCCAATTTTGAAGAAAAATGCTAGATTAATGAAAACTGGTTGGTTTCTATTAGTAATTTCAGAAACAGGTTTAGAATTAACTTGAAGTTAATTCTTGAATTAACTATAATGGCCACAACTAGAAAAAGGCTTTACTCTGGTCACAAGTTTAAAATTCTGTATGTGTCAGTACACATTAAAAAACAGATTAAAAAACAGTGGCAGTAAACTGCAAATATTTTCTTTTTTTCAGGTGAACGTAATCATTTCACAAGGATATTTTTTCTCTCTTTCTCTTTAAGCTTCAAATCTCTTTCTCTTTAAGCTTCAAATCACTTTTTTGCCTCTCAACACACAACCAGTGAACAATGCCCTCTCTTTGAGAATTCATCAGCAGATCTAAGGATTGCAACACTCAGTTAGCATAAGGGTATAGGTTTGTGTGGATGACACTGAAAGGGACAAACCTGGATTTACCAGAAGAATGTATATTGAATGATGATGATAATAATAACAATAATAATTAGATAAAGCGTGGAAGTCTGGATATCTAGTTTTTGAATAGTCACCCAGACACTGATACCAAAACTTCAGGATGCTTCTTAAGGTTTCACATAGGTGAAACTAGTTACCAAGTCATTTTATCTCAGAGCTTTCAAAAAGTAACTATTTAAATATTCAATGAATGTGAAATGTAGAGCACCATGCAGAAGCTTTGGTGGTAAGCAGTGAATCATCGTTTACTGGAAAAGACACAATAAAAGCAGCAAGAACGAAAATGTACGTACTGATTTCTGTAGGCAAGATGGAGACAAAGAAAAGAGAAAAAACAGAAGATAACATAAGAAGAAGATCTAAACACAAATGTAAAGTAAATTAAGGGACAGAATTAGTCCAGAAAAAAATGTATTACCTTTTATATATTGCGTATCTGTATAATGAGAATTCAGAGCCTGAATTTTGACATACAAGAGAGGCTATGTCTACTTTAGCAGGTAGTCGTGAGTGCCAACATACATACTCACTGTATAAATTTGGAGTGTTTTACTCTGTATTTACTTTAATCTCGTTCTGTAATCTGAGTATCCATTAGCAGTTAGCGAGTGGTAAGTGTACTTCTGGAGAACATCTTCCAGTTAAGCTTTATCTGACATGAAAGAGTTTGCAAGTGTTAAGACCACTCCTCAATGTGAACCAAATAATGGTGAGTGGGGACAATCAAGAGATTCACTTCTAAATTATCACTCCTAATCTCGTATTATCTCTTAGTATCGCTAATCGACACATAGTCTTAGAATACTTGGGCTGGGACAGATGGCCTAGTCTAGATCCAGCAGTGCCAAGAAATTACTGCTTTTAGGCCACTTCTCAGTTGTTCATCACTACCCTGCCAGAGGTCATTACCTCATAGATCTGCTTGTTCCATAACCCACTGTAATCTAACCACACTCTTTCAATCAACAACTACATTTCAACTCATCTAAACTAGTATGCATCAGTCTGCCTGATGGGGATTATACCTGGGGCTCACACATGTATCTCAGCTGACGAAGGATCAGGAACTTGCAATAGGCAGGCAGTGACAAACGACCATTGGGATTAACTTCTTTCACTGGTACAGCTACAATTTGAAGAGGATACTTGTCCATAGAATGAGAATGACAACATCCTAAACTGGGTGTTTCTAGGGGTCCAGCTTCATCAAGTTGACGACAATCTGGGGAGCCCAGGTTAGCTGAGAAATTAGTCCTTCAGTAATTTTGTAAAGACACACTGGTTTTGTGGTCAGCCCTGGCTGTATAGTCCTATATATGTTCCAGTAATCTACCATAAAATGTGCTGTAATTCAGAATTGAATTTTATCCATCATAACCAAAGTGAAAATGCTAAAGCAATTGTCACATTTGATAACAGAATTCACTGTAAAAAAACAAAAACAAAAACAAAAAAACCAAACCAAAAAAACATTCCCAGAATCTCCCTTTTTCTCTTTCTTCTTAAGTGTCTTCAGTGTTCTACCAAAAATAGTAATGTATATGAAAGAAATCATGCATTTCTCCCAGAACTGATTATCTGACTGACTGGAGACAGGGTTAGTGCGTGGAATTTTGCTTGAATCAAGGGGTGAATTGCCAGTCAGAATCTTTGATTATTCACCTCCTAAATACTTTACAAAGTAGCCTGCAGAACAAATCTATCCGCTACATGTTCATCCTGCTGACATTAGCTTTTTTCCCAACTACTAGCAGTGGTCCTTAAGATTCAAAATTCTTTTTATATATAAAGTCCATAACATAGAAGTGATAGAGATTCCTTTTATCCCAGCACACTGCAGTAACGCTATGTGAGTGAAATTCTGGAGTGTCTCTGTTTCATTTTGAGATGTGAAATTAAAACCACAAACCGAAAAAAACCACCACCAAACAACCCAAAAAAGATCTTACCATTCTGGATAGGATCCTTCACAACAGCATTTGTTTTCGCCACGTCATCTGCAAGTTGACTGTAGTTGTTTCTCAAGCCCAGGAGATTCTGATTGAGGTCCTTAATCTGGGCCAGGACGTCATTTGCAGTATCGTTGGCTTGTCTTGCTTTGTCTTTGGCTGCCTGTACCTTTATAGCTGTATCTGTAAGTAGAAAAGGTTAATGAAATGATTGCCTAGAGTACAGAAGTTTCCTTCACACATCTTAAGAATAGGGAGGTGATTCGAGACAGCGCAGCATGGCTTCACCAAGGGCAAGTCCTGCCTCACTAACCTGGTGGCTTTCTATGATGGAGTAACTGCATCAGTGGACAAGGGAAAAGCAATCGATGGCATCTATCTGGACTTCCAAAAGCCTTCGACATGGTCCCCCACAACATCCTTCTCTCTAAATTGGAGAGATATGGATTTGATGGGTGGACTGTTTGGTGGATAAGGAACTGGTTGGATGGTCACAACCAGAGGGTAGTGGTCAACGGCTCGATGTCCAAATGGAGACTGGTAACAAGTGGTGTTCCTCAGGGGTCCGTACTGGGACCAGTGCTGTTTAATATTTTCATCAATGACATAGACAGCGAGATCGAGTGCACCCTCAGCAAGTTTGCAGATGACACCAAGCTGAGTGGGGCAGTTGACACGCCTGAGGGACGGGATGTCATCCAAAGGGACCTGGACAGGCTGGAGAGGTGGGCCTGTGCAAACCTCATGAGGTTCAACAAGGCCAAGTGCAAGGTCCTGCACCTGGGTCGGGGCAACCCCCGATATCAATACAGGCTGGGAGATGAGGGGATTGAGAGCAGCCCTGCGGAGAAGGACTTGGGGGTACTGGTGGATGAAAAGCTGGACATGAGCCAGCAGTGTGCGCTTGCAGCCCAGAAGGCCAACCGTATCCTGGGCTGCATCAAAAGAAGCGTGGCCAGCAGGTCGAGGGAGGTGATTCTGCCCCTCTACTCCGCTCTGGTGAGACCTCACCTGGAGTACTGCGTCCAGCTCTGGAGCCCTCAGCACAAGAAGGACATGGAGCTGTTGGAGCAGGTCCAGAAGAGGGCCACAAAAATGATCCGAGGGCTGGAGCATCTCTCCTACGAGGACAGGCTGAGAGAGTTGGGGCTGTTCAGCCTGGAGAAGAAAAGGCTGCGGGGAGACCTTAGTGCGGCCTTTCAGTACTTAAAGGGGGCCTATAGGAAAGATGGGGACAGTCTTTTTAGCAAGGCCTGTTGTGACAGGACAAGGGGTAATGGTTTTAAACTAAAGGAGGGGAGATTTAGGCTAGATATAAGGAAAACATTTTTTCCAATGAGGGTGGTGAAGCACTGGAACAGGTTGCCCAGAGAGGTAGTGGAGGCCCTATCCCTGGAAACATTCAAGGTCAGGTTGGACAGGGCTCTGAGCAACCTGATCTAGTTAAAGATGTCCCTGCTCACTGCAGGGTTGTTGGACTAGATGACCTCTAAAGGTCCCTTCCAATCCAAAGCATTCTATGATTCTATGATTCTATAAAGTTGGATCAAAATTCTACCATCTTAAATTGTGTTGTGTAGCTCTTTGAGAGCTCCGACTTCACATGTAGTAAGACATTACTCATTGTAAGTGTGGATTGCAGAATCTGGCCCTTTATGTCTTTTTTGAGACATCAAATGCACCTGAAGGAGAGAAAATGCTCCAACTCCATGTGTATATAAAGGACAAGTCATTTTTTTAGGTAAATTTTTGTGCAATTTTGTTGTTGCTGTTTTCTTACTGGTTAATCTCTGACCAAGTGTCAGACATAATATTTGATACTTACAATAGAAATAGGAGTTTCAATGCTCTGATGTACAGAGTACAGAAATCTAACTCCATGTGTTTCAGCTGAAACTGTGACAAATAATCTTGTGAATCAGGAGACCAAGGGTTCATTGACTGAATTAAGCCCATACATCCATACACATTGTTGGTGACCTTGAGCAAAACAATTAGGCTAATGCTGCCCCACCTCTCTGCCTGCAAAATGGAAATGAATGTTCTATCTTTGGGGTGAAAACATTCAAGTCTGGAATGGTTTTGATTCTGCTATTGATAAATGATAAAACAGACAGGTATTCAAGTAGGTGTTTACTCAAATCTTGTGTTAGTAAATCGGGTTGCTTTAAAACTTATCTTGCAGCTGTTGAGCAGCTCAGGTGCTGTTGGCACACTGGGATTACATCACATGATGAGCCAGCAGCACAGGTTGTGCTGGGCTATGGAGCTGCCAAATTTTCTGAATTCCCACAGATGCAAGGCAGTGAGCAAGCAGAAAAGGTTGTGGTGAACACTCCAGCTTGCAAGGGAACCCATGTGAACTCCCACTCTACCACCACACCACAGTGGAGTCGTGGGACCCGCAGAAACCTGCTTTGCCACCTGCTTCCTGTGAAACTGTTCTTGGAGTTGCTTTCCCCTTGTGTTCTCCAAGGTATCCTCATGTCCCTCAGTCATATGAAAATTTTGGAGTGCAGCCCAGAAGTCTGGACACCTCTGAAACAACCATGTAGAGATAGTGCCACTTATAGTGACTGGGGCTTCCTGTGGTAGTCCATGAAATTAACAGACTGCATCGCAGTAGTGGGGAAAGCACAGGAGGTTGTGTTTTCTTTCCATTTCTGACTAAGAGATAGTTGATAAGGGTTAGTTTATACCAACATTTGCTTGAAGCAGATTGTACATTCCTGATTCTATGACTGTGTGAAGACGTGGGAAACACAGACATTTTCTCCATTTCAAGGGATCAACAGTACAGGTTTCCAAATGGTCTCCTAGGTAGGTCCTTCTCCTTCTGTGGAACATCTGATGCGATCAAGCCTGTGGCCTGATCGGGGAGCATGTGATGTTTCCTAAGGCCATGGAGAATTGGTGGATTTGTCCTGCACACTGAAGAATTACATGACCCTTTTCACTTTCTTCAGTAAAGATATACTAGACCTGTGCTCCAAACAACTCTGCCCTTATTACTGAGGTTTTGGCTCTGAAAAGCCCCCAAAATACAACAGCACCTTGAAAATACAACTGAACCTTTAATAAACCATTATCATCATCAGTACTGACAAGTGAAAGAACAGACAGCTCTGATTGCCTTTTTTCACTTCCTTTTTTCATCATATCTAAGTATCTCTTTTTGAGGCCATTATTAGAGGTGAATAGTGAAAGTTGGAGTTACTGTGTTACTTCCCTCTATTGGTCACACAAATTATATTTATTTTCAGCCACACTTTAAATTATGCCTATCCCTGCACATGTGGGTCCTTGTCCTAAGGTGATCTACCCATCTATCCCATTTTGAATCTTTCTGCTTTTATTTGGCTATTAGTATAGCACGGACACAAGAATTATTAGTTTAAGCTGCTCTCTGCTTTCTTGAATCCTTGAAGAACAAGAGATATGACAGGGTCATTTCCTCACCCGTCCTCACTGGTTATTTCCCTGTTGGACAACTAATTTACTGCATTTTCTTATCCATGCCATTTATTTGCTCTGAGTTTCATTCCTAATCATATCTACTTGTTTATATGAGTGTCCTTGTCCCAGGAGCAAGCACCCTGTAACTCTAATCTGACAAGAGCTTATTACATTGCTAAGGGTTGCATATTTCATATTTCTTTTACTTGTTTGATATTTATTATTCTGTGTTCTAAGGTCAACTGGCCTTAGAGCTTCATTTTGCTTGACTGAGACACCTATCTGTGCACAAGAAGAGAAACAGTCATGTCAATACCTGTGGCCAAAACCTGGGAAGTGGCATAAGACGAGCATGACATATTAAAACAAATTTTTGTGAATGCCTGATTTCAAGGATCACTAAATCTAAACCAAAACTTTTCAGTTATCTGGAATCTTAAAGCCACAAAAATGTGCAAGATGAATAGTAAATTCTTTTTCATGCCAAGTTTTTACTGCAGTCTTTACTTCTAGACCATCACAAATCAGATAGAATGTAGATTTTCTTTAGAGACTTTTCTTAAGGCATATCTTCAGTTTATAAAGTGTTCCTTGGAGAGAAAAGTCATAGAAAATTACATTGATAAAAACCTTTTTGTTTTCTATACCAAACATACAGTTTATCACTGTCCATTATAATGAAACTACATTGTAGCTCCCTGGCTCTCACTATCACAACACAAAGTAGCTAACATCCCAGGACTCTGGGATTTTAATGAGTATTACAGATTTTTTTAAAATCTTTTTTGGCTATATAGAACTACAAATGTGCATAGCATTTCAGAGTTTATTGAGGAAAGCCTGTCCAGTTCTAAGCAATTTACAGTCTAAAAAAGATATACAACACCAAACAGTGACTGGAAACGATACTGCATCATAAATCAGAGTCTGGTAGAAAGGTACGATGAAACCCAGCAAATTTCATCCTGCTTTTTCTGTAAAGTCAGTAAGTCTTTATTCTTCTTGGGTTAAATTATACTGGTTAAATTATAATGGTTCATTAAACAGTAGTTTCATAAAAAGACTTTTCACATTTAAAGGAAAGAGTATTTGTCTCAGATTGTATCATAATTCCTGATATCATAATTCTTTTCCTTCTGAAACCTTTTGCAAACTGCAGTAACATGGTACCTTTTACCATGCTAAAACACAAACTGATACCAGGTATCTGTTTTCAGTTCAGTTCTCTCCCACATTGCTCATCTTCATCTTATTACAGCTGCCAACGGTCAAAGTGGACACAGTGTGGACACAGGCAAAGATTAATCAGACAGATGTTAAGTGACGGAAAACGAAACAAAAGAGCGGGGATGAGTCAAGTGTTGCAGCACTTTTCCAGCTTACCGTTAGGAATGGCTGACAGCTTTCCAAAGGTTTCATTCAGACCTCTCAGGAGAATGGAATTCTTCTCATCAGCATCTTTCAGCCTGTTCTGCATTCTGTCCAGGTTATCCCCCTTTTCTATAAAAAATGCACAAAGTACAGAAGCTTTAACTCTTTGCTTCCACTATCCTTTCTTTGCACATAGTTGTGGTTTAGCCACAGTTGGCAACCAAGCAGTGCACAGCTGCTTGCTCACCCTCTGCCCGGTGGGATGTGGGAGAGAATTAGAAGGGCAAAAGTAAGAAAACCCACGGGTTAAGAACAGTTTAATAATTGAAATAAAATAATAATAATAACAGTAATAAAAATTGTAATGAAAAGGAGAACAAGAGAGAGAAACAAAGCCCAGGGAAAAGAAAACAAGCGATGCAACCGCTCACCACCCACCAACCAATGCCCAGCCAGTCCCCGAGCAGCGATCACTGCCCCCCGGCCAACTCCCCTCGGTTTATATACTGAGCATGACGTCATATGGTATGGAATAGCCCTTTGGTCAGTTGGGTCAACTATCTTGGGCTGTGCCCCCTCCCAGTTTCTTGTGTACCTGGCAGAGCATGGGAAGCTGAAAAAGAAAGTCCTTGACTAGCCTAAGCACTACTTAGCAACAACTAAAACACCAGTGTGTTATCAGCATTCTTCTCATGCTAAATCCAAAAGACAGCACTACGCCAGCTACTAGGAAGAAAATTATCCCAGACAAAACCAGGACAATAGTTTAAAATGCATAATAATGAACAAGCCATTTATCATTAAGATATTATATTGTGTAAATAAGGAAGTCCACTAAAACTGGTTGTAGGGTTATTTGATAATCTTCTGTTTCTTTAAGTTCCCTACTTCCATGGTATCTAAATGCTTGAGTTTCTTGTACTGTTGTGTATTTATCAAGGGTTTTCCTAAGGTGTACAGAGGAAATTAAAAAATGACAATCACAGATAGTATGATTTATGCAAATTCACACAATGACCCACTGACAGATTCAACAAGTGTGATGTTTAGTCATAGCTTTGATTTCTAGATTAAGCTATAACTGAAATTTTCTTCTCAAGGGCATTGTCTGGGATGAATGAGTGTGAATAATTTAACATTATGTTCACACATTGAACATAGTGTGAAAGAGGCAAGATCGATTAGGTCAGCTTACTGTTGGAATTAGACTGGCCAGAGCCCAGTTCTCTTGGATTTTCTCAAAGGTAACCAATGTTGATGTAACATTTGAGGAAAACACATGAGATCACCCTAGCACTGATCATCAATATGAGGAGAGTACACTAACAACAGGTTATGATGAAATAAACATACTAAATTGTTTGGTAAATAAAACTCAAAGCTAAGAATTTGTTCAAACTGAAGAACTAGTACAAATCAAAGGCACAGGTGTGTCATATTTGGTACATTACAGATGAAACTGATGTTATCCTTTACAGGTAAGTTCCTATTCTTCAGCATTTGCTTTGAATAAAAATTACGGAGTTTTTTTTAACAGTATCCAGCATAGCAATAATTTTTCAAATTCTCAAAAGTGAGATTCCAGCTAAGCTTTACAGCTATTTAAACAGACATGATTTCAAAATTTAGAAGCAAAGTTTGGCACAGAAAATGCCAGTTAATGCTTAAACTACTATCTTAGGGGGCATTTTTAATCATTTCTTTGTATCAGTATGGAACTCTTTGGAACAGACAGCTGGTAATTTCTTACCTTAAAGGCATGCCCTATTAGGAAAGGAATTCAACATCACTGTGCTTGATAGCAGGAAAAGGAGAATAAGTTGTAGAAACAGAGTTCAGGATACAAAAATATGTCTAGGACCTTCAGATATGTGACAGGTTATTGAAAATAAACACCTAGTTTTTGGATACTTATCCAAGTAGATACTGGCATAGGAAAACACACTGGAGATTAGGTTTCTTGGTGAATTACAGTCCCACACTTGTCAAAACCAAAAAGCATCTCTTTTTATTAAGGGACAATATTTAGATGTATCATTGGTACGCCAGCATCTCCAACAGCATCAGGGCTGTAAGTCTTTTGTGAAAGAATAAACAGAATAATGGATTAAAACGAAGGATTGTGGTTCATGTTCTGCAAATTCTAGAATGTAAGGCTTCTTAAAACTAGATGTGCAAGAAGCAATTTGTAATGAGAAAAATAAAACAAAATGTATATTACCTGCAAGAAATCATTAACTGGATTTTCCAAGACTATAGCAAGACTGAAATAGTGGATGGAATTTTAAATGAGAATCACACTTTTGTTGTTAGACCCTTTGAAATGTCATTCAGGAAGAAATCCGTTTGCTTTATTTAAATTAGAGCAACACACAGGACTGCAGGAGTGCGTGGAGGTAAGCCTGCAGAGGAGCAGGACATTTGTGTGAACTGTAAGAGGCACAGTTAACACTAGAGTAAAGTTGAGAAGAATCATATAAATTATAAGATCACCCTTCTCCTCAAAACCACCTTTATTTTTAAATGACAGGTTTTTTCTCCACTGATGTAACGTTGTTAAACTAGAATGAACTCAAGAGATTCTGGTCTTAAATGCTCTGAGACTTTATCTGAGTTAACTTCTTGTTAAGCAGTAATACCAACAAAACTGGTTTAATTTCCTCCATTTAATTCTGAAATTATGGTCTGCCTGATATTTCCTTGGTGACTCTGGTGCCTTTTGGAATGTTAGTGTTTCTAAAGTGTGTTAATATTTCTGGATATTTAATTCATTTCCGGTGGTGGTTTATTAACTTTGTTGCACAGTCTTAAATTATCTCTTTTTCTCCTCTTTACTCTGCCAGATCCAACATTATGCTAATTTTCCCCGGTTATATTTCTGAAGAATCGTGTTTCCAGACTTCTGTTTTCAGCTTTGTAACCATAGCAGCAAACTGATTTTTATGGATTTTAATAAGGGAAGTTTCCCTAGAACTCCTGAAATTGAATACTGAGACTCCACCTGTTCATTATTTTTTAATTCCTCAAATACATTTTAACTGTGTTTTTTAAAATATTACAATAATAAAGCCATAAATAAGTGCCCCAAGGAAGGCTCTTACACAAAGAGATGTGACGAGATACTAAGGCCTGTGTCAGCTTTTCAAGGAAACTGTTCATTTTGCACAGTGATATTAACATGAAGTTGTATTTTGAAGTAACTTCCCATCCTGTAATCCAGATGGCCTCTTCACTAAACACTGAGCTAATTTTGTGTATGAATCACGAATGAACTGACTTCACTTCAGCTTTTCCCCATCCTTTAATTATTAGCATTTATGAAAAATGCTGGAGCTATGATTTGAAGGCCTGAGATCCTCCAGTTAATCATAGAGGCTAGACAAAATACAGGCAGCTACAATCTAAGTTTTCCAAACTACACAGCTTATCTGACTTGGAAGACGTTAGTGGGTCTGCACTGAAAGATGTCAGGCACTGTCAATTCACGTTGAAGTGTTGAGGAGTATCCTGAGAAATTTCTCTCAATCCTGTTTCCACTTGATTAGCTCTGCACGGAGATGGCACAGGATGCCAATCAAGGCACTGTTTATTGTTCAAATCAACAAAACTATTCATGCATCACTGAAGCTAAACCCTAAAGAGTAAGCAGTATCCTGAAGGACTTTGCAGGTATGGGCCTTTAGGTTTTCTGGCTTGGTTAACATGAACAAAGATTTTAAATTTCTGTTTATATTTCCATGGTTAAACACAGCATTACAGAATAAAGCATCATCCCTTTTTCCTCTAGGTGAATAAACTGAAATAAGTCAAATGAAAATTAAAAAAAAAAATAAAATCCTTATACTCATACGTTTCATTAAAAACTCACTTAAGAACTTAGCCATTTACTGTTTTTTATGCAGTGATCTATTTTTACAAGAGAAAAGTATTTACAAATGTCTGCAGAACATACACATGTGGTACTGGTTCATTACTGATGATGTGCCACCATTGCAATGCTAGTGGAAACAGATGTCATCTGATAGTACGACCAAATGCAGTTTTCCATGCGAAACTGTCCAAGAAGATATCATAGGGCTATGCTACCCATGCATATCCCCCCAAAACAGAAGAAAGGTGGAAATCTATCAAGGAGCAACATATGCAGCTGTTTTTATTGATTGGATACTGACAAATGAACTGGCAGTTACACACATCTCTTTGTGTTATCTTTGTTTTGCTTCTTCCAACAGCATTCTTGCTCCCCACAGTCTCATCCTACAAAGAGGAAGATGGGTCACAAGCTATTTTTTTTCCCCTAAAAGCAGCAAGACTTAGAAACTGGCATTAGGAATAAATAGGGGAAAGAGATTTAACTACAGAAATCCAGCTAATGATGGTTAACTTTTTAAAAAGACTACTTTCAGCACTGACTGCAGTTTTTGTATGAATATTATGTTTGTCATCAAACTAATGCAATAATTTGCTGAATGCAATATGCCGGGTCAGCAAAAATACAAAGCAGAGGAGAATACACAAACAAGGGATTTAGCTGTGCCTATCTTCCAGAAAATGTTTTAGCTAAAAATATTCACGTGTTGTCAGACAAGACAAGTTCTCCTCAACTTGTTAATTCTTAAGCAAAAGAAATGACATGAGTTGAATTTCAGTAGCCACCTGACACCAGTCTCCAGGTGAAGAGGAGTTTATACATCTTATTTTCACTTTTCATTGATCAGTTTTGACAAAGACTGTATATAGTCTCAAACCTACACTGGGGCAAGGATATTTTTAAAACAGTAAATTCAAAATTATAAGGAAGAAAAATTGCTACTGGCAAACTCAAAATCCCTCAAGGCACAGAGAGGATGAAGCTGGCAGGCAGCAGCATTCACTCATTTGTAGCCAAAATTTCAAAACTCCTGCTTAGCCAGAGCACCACATACAGATTTTGCTTCTCACACCAGGGTTATTGCTTCTAACTCCTAGCCCCACAGAGAGAGAAATTACTAAATCTCCATTTTAATAGCTTCTGTCAGAAGCTTTGCTTTGTAAGGTCCGTTTCAGCAGTTTTTGGTGGTAATATAAAACGTTTCTGTGATTAACAGCCGTTTTATAACTAGGGTAATTGGCCACAAATCAGGGGAATGTCATAATGTAGCACGAAAATACTCCCACCTCCATCACAGCCCAGCCTGGATTTCTGGAATGTGTATTAGTTCAGTGGCTTACGGGTCTTCATTACTTTAACTAATGTACTACCTGTAGTGCAGACAGAGAAATTTTAAACTAATGATTACTTCTGTCTACCAGATCTTTACAGAGTGCCCATCATCCATGCCGAGACTCTGAGCAGGGTGGCTTTGTAAGAATCATAAGAAAATATCATTCTGTTAGTTTTACACTCAACTCTCACCTTCTATCCTGGAAGCACCAAGACATCCAGAAGGGATTATGCTCATAATACTAATAACAACACCCCTTTGGAGCAAAAGAGGGGTGGAGAAAAAAAGAAATCTCTCATTGCATTTTATTCTTATGCATCTGCATTCTGGGCACAACGCGAACTGATCTCTGTGGGTCACGCTGTGGAGCATGGCCATGTTTTATCAGATGCAAAAAGGCATACTGTGAAAAGTTCAGAATGTTTGTCTGTATGAAACACTTCAAATCTAAGACATATCAGAGAGCATTAGGAAAGCTCCATCTCATTACCCTTCAGTATGGGGCAAGAACACAGACAAAGATCAAATACGTGCATTTTAAGCACTGCTCCCTGCTTGCATTAGGATTGCTTTATGAATCTGTAGACTGTTTAGACCTTCGCTTCTGAATTATGAAACTGTTATCAACTTAAATTCTCACTGGTATAAAANACACTGCGGCAGGGAAGAGGCAGCGCTGCTGTTTCAGTGTTTCCTATACACTAGCCACAGCAAACTGCTGCAGTTTGCATTCCAGAAAGGGGCACTAACAGCATCCCTATTCGTTTTACGTCAGCCATGCTACTTAAATTGCACTCCGTCCTCCCCTTGAAGTTTTGTGATTTTCTGTAACATATTTACTGAAACATGCCCCTCCAGCCCTAAATCTGTACTGAATCTGGCAGTAAAGAGTCGCAAAGAGAACACCCTAAATATACATCCAAGATTTACGAGTAACTGCAGACACTTTTTTTTTCTCAGAGCTGCTACAAGAAAATAATAATGTTTTTAACTTTCAAACAGTGTATAAAAGGGAAATGTAATTAAAGACCTTAGGAAANCTGAATTATGAAACTGTTATCAACTTAAATTCTCACTGGTATAAAATGGGAGAATAACATACTTTTTCCAAAAATCTCTGAAATAGTGTCTTAGTGAGGTTGTAATACATCTTTTCTCGGGGTTAAACTGGACAGTCTTGTGGGCACATGGAATTGACGTATATCCACGTACAGACGCCATTTTATTTTGCCCTTGAAAACAGGGCACTGTGCTATGTTCAACACATGATTACTCCGATATAACTGCCCGGGGA